>VMKM01001749.1:0-114808 GCA_008360985.2 Macquaria ambigua | reverse complement strand
GTGAAGATTTCAATATCAGGTTTTTTAAAACAAATGGATGGTGAATTGCTTTACAGAATGATTGAGAAATGAAGAGGCAAAGCAGAAATAGATCTACTGTAAAATGAGTGTATACAAGCAGTTATTAGGTTTGAAAAGGCACATGCTCTTGTTTCTACAGTGCCCCACATTAGCATGGGTGGTCCTGACCCCGCAGTGTTAGCATGTTGCTCTGTGCACCTAGCCTTGTGTTTGACCTCGGAGGCCCCTACCCCCCTAATACCATGTACAGTCGTCTCACAGATCCCACGTAATAGGCACTTGAACTTCCTTGAAAGCAGCTCGCTCCTGGAAAACTATGCTTAAAGTCATCACAATCCCTCCTAGATGCCCGTCCCTACCAATTGTATAATTTCTAGCCCCAACATCCTGTTTTAAAAGGCAGTACATCACATCAAGGATATCATGTCATGGAACTCTTAAACTTTAATGGAAGTGTGTGTGTTTCTGTGCTCATTTCATAGGGTATTTACTTGCAAATGGATCATGTTAAATCATAGTTTGATGACTCAGTTTAAGTGTTATGTCCCATTTCCATTAGTAATCAAACACTGGTAATACAGTAGAGCTGCAGAGTGGGAGGACTCCCAGTGGCAACAATGGCAAACGCGCTTTATACAGAAATACTGAACCCATTTGGTTCCAGGCAAAACTAGAGAAGGTTGTCTGGTAAACTTCCTGCTGGGCTGCCAGTAATGATTGGTGTGTGTGTGTGTGTGTGTGTGTTAAGCTGCGTAAAGCTCAGAACAGGCTGGTGGATCTGTGTGATCTACGTAAGAGGCTTAATGTCTGCACTGGGACTGACTTGGCTGGAGTCTGTGAGAGATGGGGACTCGCACAAGTACGCGCAGATCTGTCTGTGCATCGACAGTATACTTGGGGACCCTCATTAACGTAATGCATTTACTATAACCCCAACCTTAACTTAAGCTATGTTTAAAAGTGTCAAACCGCAAACAACCCTTTGAATAATTAAAGTTGGTTGAAATGTCCTCACTGTCCAAAAGTGTCCTCACTAGTTCTAAAACTCAAGCTGGTCCTCTCAAAGATACACAAATGGTCACATGAAAGTTTCAGAAACTGAGTGATAATAACCAGAAAACAAAAGAGGCAGTCTAAAGCAGGGAGGAATGGAAAAAAAGACAGATGGAGAAGAGAGAAGAGAGAGAGAGAAAAGACAAAGACAGAAGGTTGTACACAATGGCTACAGCAAGGATTGATTAATATGGGCTATTAAGCTATAACACCAGATCATAGTCTGGTCCCTGTGGCCATATTATGGTGACATGATGAAGCGCCTGTATTAGCCATGGGAGAGTGCTAGTGATGCAGATAATAGCCAAGTCCCAGGAGACCTGCAGAGGGAATTAATGCTGCTGTCTGACACACACACACACACACACACACACACACAGGCATAGATGCAGCTTGAACACTGACAGAATCATTTACATATATGCACACACACAGGCAGGAATGAATACACACACACACAGACACACTTTATAAAGGTATGGCTATACAGTACGCACAGATGAACACACCTTTAAGTGCGCGTTAATTCTTTTTTTTTCGCTGACAAGAACTCCACCCCTCATTCAGGGTAAATGCATACATACACTATAACACTATCTCATTCTTTTCTGTCTGTTGCAATAGGAGGAAATGAGGTGGAAGGGATGAGGATTATTCTGCTATCTATACTTAGCCAGACACATACACACACACACACACACACACACACACACACACACACACACACACACACACACACACACACAGGCATAGATGCAGCTTGAACACTGACAGAATCATTTACATATATGCACACACACAGGCAGGAATGAATACACACACACACAGACACACTTTATAAAGGTATGGCTATACAGTACGCACAGATGAACACACCTTTAAGTGCGCGTTAATTCTTTTTTTTTCGCTGACAAGAACTCCACCCCTCATTCAGGGTAAATGCATACATACACTATAACACTATCTCATTCTTTTCTGTCTGTTGCAATAGGAGGAAATGAGGTGGAAGGGATGAGGATTATTCTGCTATCTATACTTAGCCAGACACATACACACACACACACACACACACACACACACACACACACACACACACACACACACACACTCTGTATGATTTCCTCGCCACTGTTAAGCCTTTGCTGTAGCTCATTCTTACTACATTTCCATGGTTCTCAATTTTCTGTACATCGGTAGCATTTAAAATTTTCCGATGCTAGCGTAGATACATGCTGGAGTTTTGGCACTGATACCAAAATTATGCTTTTTTTTTTTAATCCTTACATTCAGAGTCTTGAAAGTTTGGAAAATGCTTAATTTTAACCATTATGTTTTTAAGGTTTTCAAGAGTGCTTGAATTTGAATAAACTCCTTGAAAAGTGCTTGATTTTCAACATAATCTGGTGTTTCATCTACACAATCATGTAAACCAAAAATCTTATAATATTTAAAATGAAACAAACCTGTCAACATATTTGTTTGTTGTCTCCTGGCATTTATAGTAACAATTTAGATGTAAATATATATGCTTTCCAGAGTATGGAAATTTTGGTTTAGCTACCTTGAAAGTGCTTGAATTTTACTCTTAAAAAGCTGTATGGACCCTGAGAAATACTATAAGCATGTTTTTCTACAAAAACCTTTAAACAAAGTTCTCAAATGTTAAATGTTGTCAAAGAAGCTGTACATGAACTTTGTCTAAATAAATAAATCTGAAATTGTCTGATCAAAGAATGTGAAGAAGAGTGAAAATCTGAGCAAATGTTCTGTTTCTCTGTGCTAACGACACATTTTGGTCAGCAGTGGTGGAAAGTACATTTATTCAACTGTACTTAACTCTTTTGTTTTATCTTTCCTCTCTTTTTGCTCTCTCTCTTCATTAATCTCCCTCTTTTCTCTGCCTCAGTGGGAGGAGATCGGGGAAGTGGACGAGAACTACGCTCCCATCCACACCTACCAAGTGTGCCGGGTCATGGAACAGAATCAGAACAACTGGCTCCACACCAACTGGATCCTGACTGAGGGCGCCCAGCGGGTCTTCATCGAGCTCAAGTTTACCTTGAGAGACTGCAACAGCCTGCCCGGGGGGGTCGGGACCTGCAAGGAGACGTTTAACATGTATTACTACGAAACGGACGGGGACGAGGAGGAAATGGAGGACGGAGAGATGAGAGATGGAACAGGGATGACAGAAGAGGAAGACAGGGCGATGAAGGAGAGCAGATATATCAAAATTGACACCATAGCAGCTGACGAGAGCTTCACCGAGCTGGACCTGGGGGACCGCGTGATGAAGCTCAACACGGAAGTCCGCGATTTAGGTCCCTTGATCCGGAAAGGCTTCTACCTGGCATTTCAGGATTTGGGGGCCTGTATAGCTTTAGTCTCTGTGCGTGTTTTCTACAAACGCTGCCCATTTCTGGTGAAGAGTTTGGCCGAGTTCCCTGACACCATCCCGGGCTCAGAGGCCTCGCAGCTGGTGGAGGTAGTGGGCCGCTGCATCAATAACTCTGTGCCTTTATATGAGCCTCCCAGGATGCATTGCAGCACCGAGGGAGAATGGCTGGTGCCCATTGGGAAGTGTGTGTGCCAGCCAGGATTCGAGGAAATCAACGGATCCTGTCAAGGTAAGACAAAAACAATACATAGATTGCATAATTTTGATAATCAGTAAGTCATTTAAGTAATTAATCAAGCAAAAGTCCCAATTCTTAAATGTGAGAATTTGCTGCTTTTTGTCCAGTGCTCACATTTTTGGTGTTTTTAGGTTTGTGAGTGCACATACATCTGTGTTTCCTTTGGGTTGCTATCTGCACCCTGCTTGTTTATATTTATATCTATGCACATGTTTGTATTGTCTGCTTTAGTGTGTGCACGGATCTGTTTATTCTTTCAGTAAGTGTTTCTTACTGTGTGTGTGTGTGTGTGTGTGTGTGTGTGTTCGCGCGTGTGTTTCACCCTGGCTTAGTGGAGGGTATTCCCCCGAGCCCCGCAGCACTTTGCTGCTCTCATACAGCCGATGTTCTGCTCTGACTCGAGCCCAAACATTCCCATCGCCGACCTTAACTGCCATTTCCACGGGCACCCAGGGCCTCTCTATTTTTCTCTCCTTCACTCCTCTCCAATCTTCTTCTGTGCTGTCTTGAAATTACTCAATTTTCAGACTTGCACACTAGACTCTACTTGTGCAACCAAGAGCAGCTCTGAGTGGCGTGGCAAAATTTCATACAAATGAACAGTCATTGTGGCGGCATGAAGCTGCGCGGCACAGAAAGTTGAAATGCGTGATTATTTGGCAGCTCTTGAGTGTTTCATCTCTTCACACAATGCCCTGCTGATCAAGTGTCAGTCTCAAGCGACGAACTAAAAGACTGGTCTCAATTGCTCAGCTACATATGGCCAACTCTTGAACAGCACATGGAGAGATTGACTTTATGTTTTGCTTTTCCTATTTGCACATGTTTTTGAGTGAGTGTGTGTGTGTGCAGTATAATAAATCATAATTATATAAACCTACTCCATTGCACAAAACAATTGCCCACTGCAGTTTCAGCTGTACTGAAAATAGGAATGTTGGTTTGTAGCATAAAATCATGTCCAAGTAGCCATGGCTTACATACTAATACTCCAGATATACTCTGTTATCCCTGTGCCATAAAGCTTGTGTGATTGCATGCAAAGGACACTTGCTTGAATGTAAGAGGAGGGTGGATGGCGGCGTGCATGGCAGCAGTGGTTTCAGGGAGCACTTCACATATCTGTTTTTCCATTGAACTCATCACACAATGCCTCCGGAAGATCCAACAGTAAATCCTGACCTTTTAGAACCAGCACCTCTCTTAGCTATGAGCAGTTCATTATAATCAAATGGTAAAAAAAAATAGTAGCTGTGAAACAAAGTGTGCACCATCTTTAGCTTAACTTCGTCAGACATAGAGTCTCTGTGGAGGAGATCATTAGGAAATAGCTGTCAGTATGCCACTGGCCTGCCTGGAGTCACACTGCCACAGACTGTACAGTCACACAGACTGTTACAGATCTGTGGCTGACAAGGCTAAAAAAATCATCCTGGTGTTCAGCAGTAATACATGAGAGCTCCTTCTGTACTGTGTATATCAGTGCCACCCAACAACAGGCTTTAGTCACGAGTATTAAAAAACATCAACTAAATTTGTGCAGTTTGGGAAAGGAACATCTTTGAGGCTGTGATAGAGCACCACTACTACAATACTGTACTAAATAGGGACGTACTGTATATGTGCAAGAATGAAAATGTGTGAACTTCAGAATTACAAAAAAGAATGCAATGTTATGGCTTTTTGTGCCATGTATACATATTTTGCATGTAAAGAAATGCATTTTTCTAATTATGGGTCCTTGGACTTATCGCATTATTTGCAATGTGCAGATCTCTGTTAGTTTTACTTGTGCTTTAGTTGTTGTCATGCTAATGCTTATGGTACACAAAATACTGTAGGCTGCAGTTTTGTTTTCTCCAGTTTTTAGCATGCTAGCAGCGTGGCTCTAGGGATGGCGACTGACAAACCAGCTGTCACTCGGTCGGTTGGTCGGACCACCCACCACTTTGGTCCAGACTGAAATATCTCAACAACTATCAGATGGTGTGGCATGAAATTTTGTACAGACACTAATACTCGCCAGAGGATGAATCCTTATGGCTTTGGTGACCTCCAAATTGTTCCTCTAGCGCCACTATAGGGTTGACATTTTGTGGTTCAGACTGAAATATCTCAGCAATTACTGGATGGATCATCATGTAATTTGGTACAGATATTCATGTCTCCCTCAGAATTACTTGCCTTAATGTTTCATTTAGTGCTGTCATCAGGTTAAAATCTGTATCTGTCCAATACTTTGGTTTATGACCAAATACCTGCGTCAGCCTTAGCTGTACTTTGTGTTTACTGCTAATTAGCAAATATTACTATGCTATTACGCTAAAGTAAGATGGTGACCACGATAAGCATGATAACTTTTGGCATGGAATTATTGTCATTGTTAGCTTTAGTATGCTGATGTTAGCATTTAGATCAAAGCACCACTGTAAGTACAGCCTTACAGAGCCTGTAGCGTGGCTGTAGACTCTTGTTATTAAGAGTATGATTCCTTTAAGTAAAAGGAACATGCATTGCTGGTGCTAACAGTAATACATTATTTACAGTATATCAGCTGCATTGCTCCAACAGCTGCATATGCAATACCTCTGTTTATGTACACTCGGGTGAAATATGTGTTTTAGTAGCACTTTAAAAACTATGAAATTAAGCACAGAATCTTAGTTTACACAGGGAAAGTACATAGTAATATTTTGTATGTTTTCCCATCTAAAGTTTCTTTCAAGTGGGCAGATGACAATGTGCTAAATACTAATTACTATTATTCACAAGGTTTAGAAGCCTATATAGTTAATTTGAAATGTGTTTTCCATTTTTCCATACACAAAAAGACTTGCTAAGCGTGTAACAGAGAAGTGGTTTTTGTGTGTGGAGCTGGTGTGGACAGCAGCTAAGATTAAAACTGTATTTTTGTTTCATGAGACATGAATAAAAAACACAACTGAGTCTTTTCTGGTGTCGACTGAGCTTAAAAGAGAAGAAAAAAGGGCATTCCATCTGTACCCCCTTTTCACTAACGGGTGTGAGGGTGTTAGTTTGATAAAATCTGACCCTGCCACCATGTATTGCAAGAAGCTGACAGTACGCCGCATGGCCTGTTTTCACTGTCCTGCTGCAACAGAACAAAGTTTTAAGGATGCAGAAGGTTTAACTGATTTCCATTTTAATGAGTGTTTTGCTTTCCAGGAAGATGAAGTTGTGTGATATGCAAATTCTTACCACTGGTTAAACGTTTTAGAATAAAAACATCACCGGTGCTCACAATAAAATAGGTTGTTCTTTTCATCGTGGTCCAAAAGTACAGCAAAATGAAGTACACAAACATAAGTAACAGTAGTCAGAGCAGAATACACTCCCAGCAATTAATGAAGCTACAAGATGATTTTTTTTTTCTTACAGTTTTATATGCAGATGAGACTGTTAAACTGACAGCCTTTGAAACCGTCTACAGAGAGAAACCTGGCACGGTTTAGTCTCTCTCAGCTTTGTTACCATGTGTTCTCTGCTTTAGCAAACACTTTTTCATGTGCATTTCAGTCACTCGGAGTGTGAAGTGTTGAATTCTGTTTTTTTGGGAGGTTGAAAGAGTGCCTGGACTCCATACTGCGAGGAGTTGTGCATTCAGTGTCTTTTTTTTTTTTTTCTCTTTTTTTTTCGGTGGGGGGGAGTTGGTTGCCTTTCAGATGTAGAAGTGTAGTGATTTCATTTCAACTCTATTATGTCTATTTTGCCCTCTCAGTGAATGTCAGTGTGTTTTATAAAAGGATAGAGCTGTTTAAAAAAGACATGGAGCATTGTTAATAACCAAATTTTATTTTATAGCCTGTTCAGCCCTTTCAGTTGGTGCTTTAAGCATGCTTGTCTTACTGTAGCCTGTGAATCAGTGGGCTGCAGGTACAATGCGTCTATATGAGAGAAAATGTGTGTGTGGATCCTGGCTGTATTGGCTTTGTGTGCTGCCTAGTAGAGCATGATTTAACGCAGCCTTTGTGAATGTAGGACAGAACTCGTTATAGACAGCTCTTTCTCCTCCTCTTTGTCTTTTTCTTTCTCTCATTCTTACGTCTGTAATTCTTTCTTTCTCATTCTTGCATTTTGTTCCTTTTTCCTCTGTCTTTCTTTCTCTCACTCCATCTTTCTGTGACTGCCTATCATTCATTGCTTCTCCATACCTCCCTCTTTCTCTTCCTCTTTATTGCTGCCACCTACATTAGCACTCTCCTGTCTTTTACGCTCTTGCCAGTGCCTCTCACTCCGCTTCCCTCTCCTCCCCCCCCCTTTAAAGATCTGTCCATCTTTCTCCATCAAGAATCCAACCCAATCCACAATCCATCTTTTTTTTAATCCTCCCCCGCTGTCTCTCATATACACACACGCACACATACACATACATCTCTCTCAAAAGTACATCTGTATTAATGGAAAACAATAAGCCACAGTACACCAGCACAGTCTAAGGGCTTTCCACTGAAGAACTCTAGACAAAATATTGTCACCGTACAGTAACATCTGTACGGGAATGCATTGTTGGATTTGTGTTGTTCATTGCTTTGCTCTGCTATTGTCCAGCCTCTGTGTTTGATTATTTTATTTATTTGTCTTCATATGACAGCATAGGATTAAAATCATCATGTAATATTTTTATAGTATCTGTTTGTTTTAGTATCAGCGTAGCAAGAGTGAAGGATACACAGAAAGTAAATATATTTAAATACAAAGCGTGTGGTGAATATTGTGTCAGATGACATATAAAGATATTGTATGTGGTTGTGTGAGAGATGTATGGATGTAGGCACAACTTTAGCTGGGATAATTGGTGATAGCCTGCAGCACTGTCAGCCCCGCAAGACTGAAGAGAGGGAATGGGGGAGGAGGGGGGAGTACATTCACGGCTAGATGGATGGATGGATAGACGGAAGGATGAGAAGATTACGGAGAGGACAACTAAGTGATGGCAAAACACAAGATAAATTGAAGATTTCTCACCACAGGGTGTGAGGGCAGAGAGACAGAGAGATGGATGAGTGTTGTTTCAGTGGTGATGGCGAGAGGAAGGATAACTGAGGATAGAAGTGGGCAGATGGATGAAGAGATGGATGAGAAGGAAGGAGGGGATTGTAGATTGAGTTCAGCTTCGCATATGTGATTTAGGCTGAATGAATACTAGAAGGAATGTGGGGAAAAATGGCTGAATGGAGTACTGAGTGGTTTGGATCATATTCAGGATATGACATGAGAAACCTGGTTATTTATATCCTTTTATACATTATTCTCAGCCAATTTCTGTCATGTCTTTATCAGCTAGGCATAAGGAATAACCATGTTTGTAGTCTGGCTGCCAGGACTGCATTAAACCCTCCGCTGGATTTGGCTTCTCCATCTGATCACCAGTAATAGAAGATGAGAACAACAGTACTATACTAAAACCAAACTTTAATTTAATTCCATTACATCATTTATCAGCACTTTTATTTTATTTGTTCATTCATATTTTGTCATATTTTTTCATTTAACTAACTACTGAACAAATTGAGTTGAGGATGCAACAGCACTATGTCCCACACTGATCAGAAACCTGGATAAGGTGTTTACACAACATGTTATCTCAACAGAAGTCAGGTTTCTCAAAAATGGTGCAAGAACTGATGTTTGCATGTGCAAACACATAAACAGGATACTCAAAAAGCCTGATCAAAACTAGGATATTCATGTTCATGCAAACACACTCGGTGAGTGTGAAGGAATGAATGTTGAAATTGTTTATTGGATCCCCATTAGTTGTTGCCTTGGCAGCAACTACTCTTCCTGGGGTCCATATTCAAATGAAATACATATAGCTAACAATGTTTTCACTTGCACTTCATAGAGTAAACAGTAAAGTTCATGAACATGAACATTGCATCCAACAATAAAATGACATCAAAAACATATATGTACTAAACATTAAAAGAAATGGTAAAATAAGGGTGTAAAGAATTGTTTGATGAAATTTGGGGTTGAAATAATGTTGCTGTAATGTAATAAGGGCTAAATAAAAAGCTGAAATGGCAGATTAAAGGTTGAAATGAATCTTGGCTGGAATATGGTTCCTTGAATGATGGAATAATGGCATATGAGCTGAGTGAAATGTTGTAATCATAGTAAAAGAGCTAAATGACATACTGGGATGATGGAATAAGGCTGGATTCATTGTTGGAATAATGGAATAAGGGCTAAATTGGATGTTGGAAAGATGAAATGAGGGCTGACTTGAATGTTGGAATGATGGGGTAAGAGCTGAATGCCGCGTTGGGAAGATGAAATAAAGGCTGAATGGAATCCTGGGATTGACAGCTTTGTGATGTTCGGATTCGGGCTGCACTGAATTCACGTGACAGAAGAAAAAAAGGCTTGGAGGTGTAAAAGATGGGCAGCAAAGTCTTGGGGGAGGGTAGGAGTAGGCAGAGAAGCGGAAAGAGGATGACAGCAGATGAGGAATACAAATGAAAACGAGGACGAATGTTGGTATCATCAATTAAAAGAATCACATGGAATGATAAGTGGAGTAATAAGTGATAAGCGATTGAGTGCTGCTCACTGGAAGAATAATAAGACCACGGAGCATTTCGTTGAGTGAGTGCCGGCTAAGTGTGTCATGGGTAGAGCTGGATTTCCCTTGACAATACTTTGTTTCAGTGCTAGGACTCCCCTGATGTTCCTCTGTGTTTGCCTGCCTGTCAGACGTCACTGCAGCATATGTCAAACTCGATCTGGTCATGGTGGTGGTGCTGCTGCCATCAGAAACTGTCTCACTGGTGTAGTAATGTGAGGAAGCTTTCTGCCTCCTCCCTCTAGGGGGTTATGGGATAGCGAACAAGCGGCTCGCACTTGCAGTGTGGGTCACTTGTGGTTGATGGTGTGGTGACAAGGGTATTACAGTCACTTGCATAACTCGGAGATACATACGTGATCATGGCGGCATCTGCTATTTCAATATGATTACCCATATGTGCTGTTAAGGATCTGAGTTCCAACACCACCTTGCTTTGGGTTGCTTTATTTATAGTATTTAGATTAGATTAGATGGTTAAAGAGTAGTAGTTAAAACATCACTTACAAAATTTTACGGGGGTTCCCAGTAAAAAGGAAAAAATCAAACGTTTCATTCATTTTCTTTCATGGATGTGATGCATTTCTTCCATATTTATTCTTGTCGTTTAACTATCATCTATCTTTGATGGCTGTAGTTTTTAAAATCAGTGTTAGCCGTGCAATATTAGCCCCACTGCTATGGATGCAAGAGTGTAGCCTAAACTTGTGGATGCAAGATTTTGATCTGATCTCACTGGACTAATTGCTCCCCTGTATCTATTGCAATGTGTACAATTTTCAGTAACCTTTACATATATAGAAGTTATGACGTCCCTGAGTTGCTCAAGAGACAGAACAGCATGGTGAATGATGGCGCAAAAATCTGCAAGTGGCAGGAAGCCTTTTTGATTCCATAATCTCCTGAAAAATGAATCGACTGGATTTATTGCAGAAAGAGCCGCCATTCATCTTTTTAGATCCTGTTCAACTGGAAGCTGCTACTGGTTTCTTTCACCACACTCTCTCTCTTTCACTCTGTACTCTCCTCCTGCATCACTCTCTCTCCTCCATCTTTCTCCCCAGCCCCTCTCCATCACCCCATCATCTCAACGTGGTGATGCTGTCATGACAACTAAAGTGCTTCCTGAGTGCTTGTTGGTTAAACTGACTTTCCCAGAAGTGCTTCCTCCCTTTTACCCTTCCCTCTGCTAACGTGCACACACATTCACATGCTTTTTTTTCTATTCTTGTGAGGAGCCTAATTGACACAGTACATTGCCTAGCCCCTAACTCCATAACCATAACCAACATAACTAGGTGTCTAACGCCATTTACCCTAAACCTAATTCTAAACCTACCCCTAAACCCAAGTCTAAACCCTCAAACACCTCTTTGAAGAAATGTGGTCCAGCCACAATGTCCTCACAAAGATATAAGAGCACATAGACACACACATTCCTGCAGTTGGTGAAATATTAATAAAATGCTTCATTCAGCAGAGAAAGCTTCTTTCCATGAAAGCCTGCTCATCTCCAGAGTCCCAGTCAGAAGTGGCTTGTAGGACTGGTTAGATTGGTAGTTGTGGACACCTCTGATGCACGTAGGTCAGGTGACAAGTTTCCCAAATTATACAGTTTACAAAAGAATTCACAGCAGTTACACATTGTTGACATTTTTTCCTTGCACCTTCTTTAGAAGTCTCAACGAGGTCATGGTGAAGTTGAAATATATGCACACTTGTAAACGTCATGAGATAAGAGTGGGATGGACCTGAATTTTTGTATCTCAATGCTGACTTTAATTCTGCTTTTTCCTCCTCACTGTAGGAAAAAGCTGCATGAATTTTTGAATTTGTGTTTGACATTTACAAACTGAAACTTTTATATATTACTTTGCTGCTTTAGGAAAATTTGGACATATACAGCCATTGAAAAACTATTGTAATACAACACCTGTATATTACTCTAAGTTACCCGATAATTTCTTGTAACGTAAAAAAAGAAATACATCAAAACAATTTTTCCTGGTAATGGAATCAAAGTTACATACAGTAGTATATTAGCATGCATCTGGTAAATCTAAGGTAGGACTTATACACTCACTGCGTGTGCATCTGCAAACATGTGCCTGGACGCACACAGAAACACAAACGTGCTGCATACTTGGGTTTAAATGGGTCAAAATAATTATTATTTGATTCACAACCAATTTCATGCACATGCATTTCACATGTATGTCTGACCTGACAGCTCTCCACCTTTTGCTGAGATCACATGTCTCAGGAGTATTGTAATGGCATTGAGATCCTGACCCTTGTACACCTAATCTGTGGGTGCTTGCAATTTGTGTTTCTCAGTTGTTGGTCCATTGCTGAGGAGTAATTCCTTCAAGCAAATGAGTGTCAGCTAAATGCTGAAATATAATATGTAGTCTGGTGTCACTGTTGGTTGAATTATTTCCCAACACATCTGGTCAGCATAACTTGACACTTGATTTATTATTATGATGTATTGCTAATGTTATCTCCCCCACTAGACTTTCATAGGACAATAAATTAGTTTATGTTCAAAAGTTTTTGTGACCTGCTTGACCTCTTGGTTTCTGCATGTGGCCTGATTGTGAGAATAAATGGGTGCTGAACAATGACCTCCTTTGCCATCCAATAGACAGGAAAACCCCATTGACTTGATTGTATATTATTATGGTATTATCATCTGGCTTTGTTTGTGTTCACACACAGGCACATACAAATATGAGCATGCATGGGCACATACACATGCACACATGCAGAGGCCTGCACACAAACACAATAATACAACAATAATTCGTGAAGGTATGACACCCCCTCATTCATGCGCACACACACACAAATAGGCACACACACGCTGTGTTTATGTTCCTTAGGCCAGTAGCTCGCTGTGGGACAAATACAGGAACAGGATATTTACCGTGTTTCCTTGCCTGGTTTATTGGTTCACAATAGTTTCTGTTAACAACATAGGCATTGTATTGAGCTTCAGCCTTACCATTTTTGTGTTTCTTCTGTCAAAGTTTACTTTTATGTCAATCCTGCTGAATCTGTGTACAGTTGGAAGAGTGACAGGAGAGATGGAAATGGAAATGGATGTCACGTGCAACAGATAGTGAGCCATTTGGCTTTTTGTTCTTATTTTGTTTGATTGTGAAGTTCTGATTGATATTCAGTGTTGGAACATAACTACAGTAAGAATAGTTTAAGTATAGTTACTCAAGTAGTGTAATTAAGTACCATTTTGAGGTACCTGCACCATCCTTGGGTATATTTTATGTTACTTGTATTACTGTCGAGTAGACTCCCCCACCGGATATATAAAATAGTTAAAATTACACTTACCAGCTCTTACCAGGTTCAACATTAAAAAGCTGCTTACATGTTATTGCATAAGTACTAATAATACACTAAATTATTATTATAACAATGCATACATATTGAGTACTTTTAATACTTTGAGTACATTTTGATGGAAATGTTTCTGTACTGTAGCATGAATTTTACTTGTAATGGAGTATTTTTACATTGTGGTATTGCTACTTTTGTTAATGTAAAATGTTTCAAGTTCCATTTTCTATTTTCTGGTTTCTAAACTTGCACAGTTCACACATCAGTTGGCCAACTAACTAACTGGTACTGACAGTAACCATGTCTTCAGAATGAAACCTTTGATCCTGTGATTTTTATTTATTTGTTCCGTCTCAGTATTTAGACATAGACCATACTGTGTCTATGTCCTTATAAATGAATTTAAATCCAACATTCTGTTGATACACAGTTGGGGCCCTTAACTTTAACTTCAGTTTTATAGCCCCATCCCCCTTTGATTATGTCTTTCTCCCTCTTCCTTAATCACTTACTCCCTCTAATCCCACCAAACGACAGCCAGTCCTATAAATCAACATGTTTACAATGAAATGTTTCCAATTAAAGAGGACGCTCACTAAGAAGCATCAATGGACACCGCTGGATCCTTAATTGCCTGGGCTGCCAGTGTGTGATGCATATTAATTACGTATTAACCTCACACACAAATGCACACACACAAACACATACAGGCACATTAGTGTGTATTGCATATTAATTACCTATTACCCTTTGTGCTGTGCATTAAGAGCTGCGTGGCATCAGAAAGACAGCTTGCCCAAGGGCAACACACACACGCACACGCACGCACGCACGCACGCACGCACGCACGCACGCACGCACGCACGCACAGTAATACCACCAACGCCGTTTATTCAGATTGCATTCACAATGAGGAATGAGCCATCTCAGTCAGCCAGCCATGACCATAACTAATCTCCCCACATGAAGTGTGTGTGTGTGTGTGTGTTCAGATATAAAGATGTATGCTGAGTGGGTGTGTCCCTTTTTAAGACAATTAAACAAGTAAAGCACCTGATCCAGAGATCTAACAGCCTGTCTGTCTTTGCATCTGGAGACGTTTCATTGTAGGATATGCAAGAGATGATTAAATTAAATGAAGAAAATGTTCGCTGAAAAACGATTATTTTAAAGATAAAAAGATATGAAGCTAGTGATTGATAAAGTAAAACTGTGTGGGCTTGAAAGCTGGGGTGCGTAAGAGGTGGTAAGAGGTCATATTTGCTCCATAGTATATGTTTTTTGGGGAGGAAAAGGTGACAGTTCATTAATTTAATCTTTAAACAAGACTAAGAGTCTACAGCCACACAAACTGCTCCATTAGGGCTGTATTTTGTGTTTTTAGCTAAATGCTAACAGCAGCATGCTAACATACGTACAGTGACAATGCTAATGCTGTATCATATTAACATGCGAACATTTGCTAATGAAGCACACAAAGTACAGCTGAGGGTGATGGGAATGTCATTAGTTTTGCAGGTATTTGGTCTGGAACAAAGGCATTGGACATGATGATGGCTCTAGATGGAAAGTTACCATCCATAGAGCCCTGCAAATAGCATAGCTAAAATCTACAATAAATGGTCAAAAATGTAACTGTTTTATGCACAAAATATCTGTAAAATAACTAGTTTTTTCAAATCACTGTATGTGCATTGTACTTCATTTCCCTATGGTAGTTGATAGTGATTACTGCTTTCATTTAAACTGTATGTGTAAATGTACAGTGATGCCATTTAAATGACATTTAGTCAACTTGCATTTTCGCTTTAAGGCTGCCCTTCAGCTGTGTTTTGCTCTTAGATTCCACACTGAACATGCATGTTCATATTCCCTCTCTGTGGTATTTTAATTGCTTCATCCCAGTTTGAGCCTTCAGCTGGCTGTCCTGACCTTTATGCCCCCCTTTCGTCTGCGTGTGGTAAATCACATAATTAAGCGAAAACAGTCAAAAATGGAGCATGATATAACTATGTAGTCATTTGCGCTCGTGCCGTCATGTCATGTCTAACAATACATGCTTTTATAGTTAATTTCCACACGTTATGTGTTCACTTTTCCTAGAGCATGGATAATCTATTCACCCGAAATGGAAATAAGCTAGAATTAATGATAATAAATACCTTAACATCTACACTGTTGGTGCTTATTAGTCAACTGGATTTGACTTTCATTAAAGTGGCACGCAATGGATTTTTTTTTTTCACACCAATTTGCACATTTTAATTGCAAATGTTTATATCGTTCTCATAATCATTTGCAACTTCCAGGGGAAAGAAATGCATTATTTTAATTTAATCAAAACACATCATGTAATCTTCGACACCATTATCTGTCTATGCAAATGTCTGTGTCTATCTGGCTGGCTGCCTGTCTATCTTTCTATCTATGTTATAGTAACATTTTTCAGCTAACAAATGCAGTTTTATTATTGACTAAAAGTCTTGTAAGAGTCTTTCCCTAGACAAATATGGGATCATATAGTGAACTTTATCTGATATGTTCCAGGTGTGTGTGGAATTAGTAGAAAAACTAAGCAGTTATCATCAGCAGTGACAGCTTACAGCCATTGTGGCCAAAAAAAAAATCTCAGAACTTGATCAACAGGAAATCCGAGTGAGGAGCCATCATAGTACCACACTGTGCCCACAGCACACTGTTTGACTGACAGGTGATCTTTGGGGAGTGCAGCGCAGACACACCAGGAGGTGAGAGCTTGGCACCTAAAATAGAAAATAAATAAATAAAAATAATCATAGTTACACTGGCATGATATCTGAACATACCGTCTCAAATTATTAATATGCTCAAAGGGGCTTTTATTCGTCCGTACTTTTTCTTGCAGCTTTAACTCTACTCCTCTTCACTCTACTCCACTTCACATGTGTGTCTGTGTGTCTGTATATGTGAAATGAGCTGCCACCCCATTTTTATTGATTTGGCCATGGGGGGTTGGAGGATGAAGTCAAGGAGAGCTAGACACCAGACTATGGCAATAAATCTGTATGCACCCATAAATGGGGGGGGGCTGAAGCAGACAAAGGATCAGGTGTGTCCTACTACCCTGAATGCCACATTCCTCCTCTCTCTCTCTCACACACACACACACACAAACACACACATGTGTAGAAGGTGATAAGGTTGTACATCGTTATAGGTTGCAACAGAGTAAAATGAAGTAAATGGGAATGCAAAACAAAACTTGCATTTAGTAAGTAAGTAAGTAAAAATCAATACAGCAGGTAAGGGCCCATTTTTCTGCATTACCCCTTCAACAAAACAAAAGACAAAAAATCTTTTCACATCAGAATAAAATAAACCCTAAAGGCATACATTACTGTCTGTGCTCTGTTGGGCATGAATTATCATTAAATGTATTACTATCTGCTTTTGAGGCATTCATGAAGCTGGCCTAGTTTTGAATGAGCTATGTCTTGAGCCTCAACTCATAATTAGGGTTTGTGTGGCATCCTACATGCCAAACACATTATATGAAAGGCTTTGTGTGTGTGTGTGTGTGTGTGTGTGTGTGTGTGTGTGTGTGTGTGTGTACTCCAGGATACTGCATGATTTGTTTCAGCGCTGTACAACCCTCAGAAATGGTGGTTCCCAGAATGCATGTTCTTGTCTGGTGTCCTTACAATGCTACAAAGACAGGTGTGTGTGTGTGTGTGTGTGGCAGAGGTGAGACACAGAGCGATCCAGGGCAGAGGGAGAATTTTTCAGGCCTAATGTTCCATGACAATGGACCAAGGTTCCGTCAAGGGGAATCAGAGCCACTGCTGCCTAACACCTGAAACACACACACACACACACTCACAAATCTTCCCCTCCACCACTCCTCCTTTGTCTCATCCTCTCTCCTCTTTTCTCTCCCCATTTCCTCTCGTAAACTTGGCTTTCTTCCTCTTATCTTCTCTTCCCATCGTTCCCTTTTCCCATCTTATTTCCTTTTTACCTTCATATATTCTTTCCCTTTCATATTCTTTATCCTCCTGTCCTCTTACCTGAAGTTTAATTATGTAGTTCTTAATCACAGTTACAGCCTGAATGGGCTTCACAACAGCCACATTAAGAGACAATGGGTGAAAACAACAGCTCCTAACCTTCGAGACCTTAGAGGACACGCACAGATGAAGCATCTCCTCTCTTTTGTCCTATACTCCACTCTCTGGTATCCTCACCTCTGCTCCCCTCTCCTCTCCTCAATAATAAATGAAACAGAAATTTGTCATTGACTACAATATCTATGGACACAGTTATCTATAGAACTCTGCTTATCAAAAGTCCAATATCCCATTAGTATTTTATCCCATATTGCATGTGTCTATTCGTATCTGTCTGCGTGCTTCAGTCAAATCAGGAAGAAAAATTATGCCGTGATAAGTCAGTGATTGGTTAGCTTGGGGGCGCAGCCATGGCGACAGGGGTTGTTGATGTATTCTTGCGTGTTAACATTCTGAGTGTGTCACCCTGCTGTCTACCTGCCCCACTTAAATCAGCCTTCTGAGTGTGTGTTTGTGTGGGAGGAAGAGAGATTAGGTCTGTTTCTGTGCTTGTTGTATTTGTTGGTATATGTTTCATGTATGGGGCTTGGTGGGTACAATGTTTTGCAGTAGATGCAAGTGCAAATTCTCAATCAGGTGCTGGTCACAAATCACTGAATTGAAGACTGGCTATGAATAAGAAGGGAAGCCCCACAATAAAAAAAAAAAAATAAAAAAAAAGAAGCTTTTTATGGTTAGGATAATAAAATATGACGACGAGAGCAGGGTTGCACAGGCTGGATAAAAGAAATACTCCCTGGAGGGATATAAGAAAAAATCAGACTTCTAAAAGAACAAAGAAAAAATACAAACTTGACAACACAAACTAGGTGACAAATGCTTCTTTTAATTTCAACTCTGCAGCTACAGTAGTATCTCTGATGAAGAACCTCAAAACAACCAACCACCCAGGGAAATGTTTCCACCGTTTTGATGCTGACCTCTTTTTTTTTTTTTTTCTAGGAACTAACCATGCTGTCCTGCTTTTTTTTTTTTCTTTTCTCCACATGACCCCCTTCCCTTTCCTATTTGTACGTCTACCCTTATCATCTCATCTCTTCCTTATCCAACCCCAAACACCCCATGGCATCCGCCTCCCCCCGCCTCGTCTTTCAGTCTGCAAAGTGGGGTTTTACCGCTCGCTGCTGGAGTCTTTGGCCTGCAGTAAATGTCCACCCCACAGTGTGTCCAGGCAGACAGGAGCCACTGCTTGCAGTTGTGAGGAGGGATACTACAAGATTGACTCCGACCCTCCCAATATGACCTGCACACGTGAGGATATAACACCTTTTATATTTGCACATTCTTACCTCTGATTTTACTACTCATGTTCACATTTTTTGCACAAATGTTGCTGTGATGAGATCAAATATTAAAAGTGACATTACTAGATGTATTTGTTTTTCTTCTAATCCCTTTCCATCTCTCTCAGGCCCTCCCTCTGCTCCACGTAACGCCATCTCCAATGTCAACGAGACCAGCGTCTTCCTGGAGTGGTCCGTTCCCATGGAAACAGGTGGCAGGAAGGACGTGCGCTACAACATCCTGTGCAGACGGGTCTTGCCAGATGGAAGGGGCTTGGAAGAATGTGGCCCCAACGTACGCTTCTTGCCACGCCGTGTCGGTCTGTCAAACACCTCTGTGATGGTGGCCGACCTGCAGTCACACACCAACTACAGCTTCCTGCTGGAGGCTGTCAACGGGGTGTCAGAGCTGGCCCAAGACCATGCGAAGCAGTATGTGTCACTTAACGTGACAACCAATCAGGCAGGTATGTTGCACCAGATCTGTCACAACTGTCAATACTTGCTTTTTTTTGCCAATCACAGTCTCCCCATGACTTCTCCAATCAGCGCCACAGCTGTCCCGTTTTTCCCCCCAGTATTTAAACTTGTTCTGAATTTCCCAACACAAATCATAACCATTTTGTCATGACTCTTTTTTTTTTTTTTTCTCCTTCTTATTGAGATTGCCACAGACCAACCTGTGTGTCGGATTCCTGGCGCGAATATCTGGGTTTGATAACAAAGACACCAGATGATCAAATTATCACAGTATTTGTCCAACAAATCTGTCGCTGTATTAAATTTCCCTCGTGCGCCATCCCTGTAGTGAATGAGGGAACATTGCACAGTGGAAAGCTTTTTTGTTTTAGCTTTTGCATCCAGATTTGTCATTGAAAAAGCAGCTTGGTCCCCTCAATTAGGCAGTACATTTCATCAACAAGATTTGCAGGAATCGGTGGATGAAATGAAAGCTCTTGATTTGCGGGCTGTTTGTGTGGGGGGCGTCTTGTGTGGAAGCAGGTGTTATTCTGCGCGCCTATCAACAATGATGAATCAGGCTGATGACATGCAAGTTTCCATGGTCGGTTTAGGCTGGGAAGTACCATTATTGATCAGCTCTGAGCAAAAAAGAAAAAATAAGCTGGTATAATGTTTTGCACTTGTGTGTGCTGGGAATATTTTATTATCTGCGATGCCAGAGCAGCTTAGAAAATCTGTGTAACTATAAAATATGTTTGAGCAAGGCACTAAACCAACAACACTAAAGTGAGCAGCACAGTGGCCAGACATGAAAGACCATTTTAATATTGGACTATGAAAGAACCCAACTACTCCCCATAGCTGTAAATATTGGAAGCTTTGTTGGCTTTCCTTTAAAGAGATTACAATTCATATCTGCTTTGGGAACCCATTGTTATGTTTACGGGAGGTATGTGCTCGTGTAGTTTATTTTATTTGCTTGTAATGAAATGGGTAGCACACGGCGTAATGAAATTAGAAAAATAATGAGGTTAATGCTCTCCCTCCCAAGGCTTCCATCTGTAGGAGAGGCTAGAGGAAAAAAAAAACATTTTGAAGGAGCGTGTTTGTTCCTGTTTGTTGAACAGATGGTTCATTGGCAGTCAAGTAATAGTAGGAAGTAGCAGTAGTAGGACGGATTCAGTATGTGTGTGTGAGAGAGAGAGAGAGGCAGACGGTTGTCCGACAGTCGAGAGTATTGACGGCCCTCTAACTGTGTTGTCACTGTGGCTGTCAGCAGACTGAGTGGATTACACCAGACTACAGAACTCACATTCAGTTTATTGGAGTTGTAGCTGGATTAAAGTTAGCCAGTCACTGGACCAAATGGAGATTAGGGATTACATTAGATTACACATGGCTGGCAGAGTCACAGACAGATAACAAGTGCTGCTCTTTGGCATGGATGTGGTACAGGCGGGATTTTTGTTTCTGTTGATGTTATAGAAATATACATGCTTACATTTGGAAATATAACACATGTTAGAAGCAGTCTCTAGCACTGAGTTTGAAGTGTGCAGCAATCACTAAATCAAATCAGTGAATCAAAACTTAATATACGCAGCACCTTTCATACAGGTTAGTGCAGGTCAAAGGGCTTTACAGGAGACTGACAAACTAATCGTAAAGAATATATGCAGATGTAAGATTAAATTTTTTAATCATAAAAAATGATTAAAATAAAGACAACACATTAAAGTAAATTAATAAAAGAATAACTATTTTAAACTAAACTCAAGTGGTGGCCGTTCAATCATACTAAGTGACAGCCAGGCTAAAGGTATGTGTGAATTTTACATTTAAAGAAAACCCTTTCAGATACATTCACATCCTCAGGCGGGCTGTTCCAAAAACTCAAGTTCAAAGCTGCCTCACCAAAGGCGTTACTTCTACATTTCAGAACAACTAAGACAACAACAAGACAATAGTTGCTCAGTTTTACAGCAGCATGCTTGGCTAACAACTCCCCATTTGTCTCACTAATTTTAACTCCCCGCCGTTGTGCCTGTGATGATGCCAAATGGCTGAATAAAGGTGGGAAATTGTCAATATGGACTGTAATTCCAAAATCACATACATTTTTGGGGGGGAGAAAATAATAGCAATTATTTGAAAATGTTATGCTCCACATTGGTAAGTCAAGTTGTTGCAGGAAAAGTACTGAAGCAAATACATAATTGAAGATGCATCAATAAGCACAGAATCATTTAATAAACTGGAAGCACTGGAAGATGGACAGATTTTGCACAGCTGTACCAATAGTGATGTTTAGCTGTTCCAAATATCTGGAATAAAGATTGCAGAACATCTGTGTGCTCGCATGCAAATGCTTAAAGTGTTCAGATGAACCATTTACAGTTAACTCTATAAATACCATATTTTGCCAAGTAAATGCAGTAAAAACCAAGAAATTACAAAGGCAAGACTGCACATCTCTTACCTTTGGTACTACTCATCAGTTCAATTAACAGAAGGTTCACATATGATTGTAAAGTTTATATGAATATTTAATGAATGTAATAATATTATTTCTATTTATTAGCAAACAAGACATATGCAAAATCTGATGAGGGGTCTCAAGTAGCAACTGCTTAATTTTAAGGGTCTATGGCACTTAAACTAAACTAAATTTACTTGATTTAACTTCTGATCATGGCAACTGTGTCTCCCATCTTGTTGTGATGTTACACCCCCATCCACCGACAGCCATTAATGTGAGTAAAATGAGATACCTTCTTAAATAGTCCCTTAAAGCCAAGCTGAAGAACAATCATCAACTGACCTGTTTGTTGTGTACTGCACCTCTGACCATATCCAGCATCATTGACGGATGTTGCCAGAAGTGCTGCTGCACCTTTAACCACACCCAACAGTGATGTCATGGTGTAGACACCTTGAGTACATTTCTACATCACTGCAGCAAGGTTAGGCCTTCAACCACCGGAGGTCTTTGTGTCTGAGAGATTTCCCAAAGTCATCCGAGCAATCATTTTAACAATAATCCTGAAGCAATAATTGTAATGAACACTTTAACTTACTCTGATCCTGCCTGGCCTCCTCCTTATCACAGATGTAATTACCCAATAAGGACTTTGATCAGCATTGTGAACTGTGTGTGACTGTGTGTTTTGACTGTGCTTCTTCTTGTGAGAGTTAAAAAGGCAAAAACAAGATACAGAGTCAAAGGTACTGAGAGACGGGAGCGACGGGAAGACTCAGACAGACAGAGACAGAGAGAAAGAGTCAGAGGATCTGCTGTTTGATGTGTGGGAAGTGTCACACTCGATAAGGGATCCGTGAAATAGGTGATTTCACAGTGTCCCTGTGAAGCCCTGCTGAATAATAAAGTGTTGGTACTCGTGAGGAGGAGAGGTGAAAGGCAGAAGGGAAGGAGGAAAGAGAAGGACGGAACAACAGGGCGGAAGTATAAAGGTAGAGGGGACAAGATGTGGAAGAGATATGATGGTGTGGTTGTGATAAGGAAAGAAAAGGTGAGATTGCAAGAAGCGGTACAGAAACAGGGAAAAAAAAGGAGGGAAAGGGGTGAAAAGAGCAAACAAGGAAAGGGAGAACAAGGACTGCTTGTACACAATCATAAAACACTCAGAGTCTGGTGCCACTTAACAATTTTAAAAATGCAAGTCATATATTTTGCACTGCTTTGATGTTGCCTTTCACACCAATACAAATTTTGATAAGGTACCTAGCTAGCAACCACTATTAAGTTGTAGAAATTAATTTAGAAAAGAAAAATAATTCACCAAACTGACTACAGAACCACCCCTGCAGCCCATTGGCATTTCAAAGTGTCTCTATTTTAGATATTTGTTCATGCCTTGTGAATGAAGTGGCAGTAATCAGTATACTGTTCATTCTACATAAAAATGTCCTTCATGAATCCAAATCATAAAACCAAAGAAGTTTTGAAATCTAATTGGCCATTAATCGTCAATAATCACAGGAAAGTCAGTCTTTTGTCAGCCATGCTTGATGATTATATACGCATTAAATGAGTTTCTGTGGTAGCTCCGCTCTGTTATGTCTTTATTTCTGGCCATTTGTTTTTCATGTTGTTCACAGTGTGGGAGCACTGCGTGGTAACTACACACTAAATGCTCCCATACATTGTTTTTGCTGTTGTTGGCTATTAATCAAATGAATCGTGACACATTACCTTGTGGGTGGTAAAAATAAGTGCACAGCCTGGTGCGCTGCCCATGTTTCTTATCTTAGTTTTATGCATAGATATAAAAGTAGTGGGGTCGCTGGAGTGTTTGCACTGAAACTGAAATGAACTGAACTTGGAATAGGAGAGGACTAACTTCTTTAACTCCTAGTTGGCCCCGCTCTCTCTTTCTCGCCTCGGTACGTCCCACTCCTTCAGTAAACATGTGGTATTGCTGTGGTATCTGAAAGAACTCGTGTTTGCAAAATAGCATCCATTTAAATGTATTTTGAATGTAGTTTGTACCAGAGATGCCTAAACACGTCATGTCAAAAATCGTTTTGATCGCTGTGAACCAGGACTTTGATCTGGTTATCACACAGTTATGCACATATACTGTATATGGTCTGTGGAAATAAGGTAATACCAAAAAATAATTGAAAAGTTGGAAACTGCTAATTTGTGAGTATTTTAGCTCTAATTGGTGAAATATACCAAAAACACTTTTAGTGATTCAGAACCATATGTTCATTTAGAGTCCCCAAATGTCCCTGTACAGACAAAGCCACAGACAGTTATTTAGATGGACTTTTTTGATTTAAGACTTTTTTAAAGATTTTGTTGACAACATTTTTAAATTTTGACTGACTTCAAAGGTGCTGCTCTGTTTCGGTATCACCTAGAGTGTTTCTGACACTTTCACCAGACTGTAAGGCGTTTCTTTTCTGGCAAGACCTTATTTATGCATTTAGTCAGTGTGGTTCAGGAGCTGCAGCCAAATTAATTTGGGTATGTTGAAGAAGACAGTAGGGACATTTGTTAGATCAGAGCAGAGAGGATATGGGAATTGAGAGTGGATTGCACAGTAGATGGCCATGTGGCACATGAAGCCAGGAAGTACAGTGGCTTCATTTTTGTGTAAGGGGGCATCTTATATTTTAAGAATGCTGGCAATAGCCCTGATTCAAGACTGGTGAAGTATCATGGTCCTGGATAGCTATCAGAATGAACTTGAACAGTTAAACCACTCAGGCATTCATAAAATGTAAAAAGAAAGAAAGAAAGAAAGAAAGAAAGAAAGATGGCACATGATCCACATGATGGCACATCTACCTCACTCAGAAGGAGAAGGGAAAGTGAGAAAGAAAGAAAGAAGTCTTTTATTTTACATAGTTTTTTTTTTTTTTTTTTGAGTGCCAAATGACTGTCACTGTTGCAAATGTATGAAAAGACCTGAGAGTGGCATGAGATAGAGCAGGTAGGCGGGGGATTAAGTTGCAAACAAAAAAGATGAGAGCAGCTTTGGTACTTTTAAAACCTTAAGAAAGCTATCTCTCTCTGTCTCCTGTCTCCCTTTCACTCTGTCTCTGGATCACTCTCTTCTGTCATTCTCTGAGGGTAGTTAAAGGATAATAAACCAGATAGTTGAAGGTCTGTATTGATTTTGGTGATGCTTCAGACAGATAGCGGCCTGAGAGGCTTATGTTCTGCACTGTGATAACGTTGCTCCTATCTGAGGCCAGAGTTGTTACACTGGAGGGCTACACTCGTCCACTGAATAGCTTCCACAACCTTTTCTAGCTTCTCCTCATGAGATAGGATTTCACAGCTTCAGATTGATGGAAAAACAGAAAATAGCATCACAGGGGTAAATTATGGCAAAACACCAGGAGTTCATGTTCATTTGTGTTTTGCCTTACTGTACTGTGGGTGCTCATTAGCAGATGCAACGCAGCACTGGAAGTGTTTAAACCAGGAAGTGTCATTCCACTGTCTTCCCTGTTGCTAAAATGAAAGTGTTGCTGGGGCCCTGTCTACACTCTTTCACCATGTCTCCCCCTCCATGTCGCTCTCTAATATCTCACTTTTTTCCATTCTTGTCAAACCACTCGCGTGTCTTCCATCCCCTCCTCCTCCTCCTTTAGCACCCCTTCCCTCCCTTCCATCACCTCCCATTCTGTCTCTGCATTGGCATTTCTCAGTTATGTCAGACTTGTTTGTTAAGTCGCAGATGCCGAGTCGTGGCACTAAAAGGTGTCACATTGTGCAGAAAGGTGCTTCTGTTGACTAAAGTGCCGCTTTGGGTGTTACATATGGACGTCATGCGTCTGTGCTGTTTGGTATTTGGTGAAAAGGGAAGGTTTGGGCTGAGAAGGAACAGGCAGAAGATATGTGATGACTAGATCAGTCTGTGATCAACATTTCGTTTTTGTAAATGTGATCCAAATATAATAAAATTCAAGTTCTTTAAGAATTCAATATGAAAAGATTCACTGATGCGGTGTGTCCAAAAATAAGGACAATGACTGTAGGTCTGTAAGTTACATATGAGGAGATTTAAAGCTTAGATTCAGCGTAGTCCACAAAGAAACGCCACATTCTGTCAAACCAAAGTATAAACCTGAGTTTCTCTATTTTTAAGTGCTGTATGACATCTCTTAACCATATAATGTAACTGGGGAGCTGTGGGATTTTTACAGTTTAGGAGAACTAAGCTGCGTGCTAATAACATTATAAAGGTTGCAATCTTGTAATTAGCTCCTATAAGAGGGCTATCCTCTCCCGGGACACCGAATATGGCAATTAAAGGATCAGGTTCTATCGCCTGCCCCAAAACATCCGATAGAGTTTGGAAAATAGATTTCCAGTAGTTAGATAATTCAGTTCAACTATTTAAATAACATTTATCAAGAAATTATATTTGGGTTTTGGTTCATGCATCAGACAAAATAAGCAATTTGAAGACATGAGCATAGGCTCTTGGAAATTGTCAATGGGTGTTTTTCACTATTTTCTGACATTTTATTTATTAGAAAAACATTTGACAGATTAATCATTTATAAAAAAATAAGTAGCTGCAGCCTTAGTCCAAATTTAGATATATTTTATATGTGGAATGTCACATCAAGTTTATTTGAATAACCCTAAATCATAAGTTTGTGTACCAGAGGGCTTTACGATCTGCACACCCTCATATGACACCCTCTATTCAAAACTTTTGATTAAATATAGCATGGCAAACTGCATCCATTTTTGGAGGATTTAAACTTAGATTTTGGTGTATTGTTACCCGTTAAGCTGCTGGGAAAAGAAGCCCCCTCTCTCATCATCGCATTCCAGCATTTACACCATTTAAGCATTGAGTGTGTGCGTAAGATTCGGGGTTTCTGGTTTCAGGCTTTTAAGATGTTGCAGATAACACTTCTGTGCGGCCATTCACTCAGGATACAGTTACTGTGTTTGTAGCGATGATTTATTCCCTGTGGAGTTCTGCTGAGGCTATTGAAACCTAAACAGTGTTAAGCATTTGCAATAGAGGCTTACACACACACACACACACACACACACACACACACACACACACACACTATCGGGATGTTGCCTCAGGGAGCATTTTGCCTGGTGAAAAGCTCTTTATGTGTCAGAGACTCTCCAACTGTCCCTCTGAGAGATGGGCCAACAGTTCAGGTTACAACAGGATGGCTCGATGATTGATGCAAACACACACTCACTTGACTTCAGAACCTATAGAATAAATCACAAAAAACAAGCTAGAATGGAAACTTACAAAGAGCCAAAATCAAACCAAAAGAAAAACAACATAAGACCAAAGAAAGTTTTCTCCTGTGACAATATTGCAGTTTGAAGGGGGAAAGTTAAAAGGAACGCTGGTTGTTCTTCCAGGTTTTAATATGTATAACCATACTACAGTAACTAAGAAAGAGTTGTAAAAATAGCCTGTTACTAAATCAGTAAAATCTTTGTATCACTTGTAGACTTTTCGCGTTGTCACTACATTAGAACTTTTATAAAATGTCCTTTGCAGACTGCCAAACTACTCTAAAATACCAGATGTGTAGAGTCATAGTTGACTTGGGCGCCTCTGCCAGCATCTACTGAATAGCGAGATATAAAGGGATAGTTTAATTAGGCACAGGTGCACCTCGTTGCCAGATTGCAAACATTTTTATCCGAGGTAGAGCGGCTTTGGAACCAGAAATAATCTCAGTGCTTGCGTTAAAGCTCAGTGGACTGTGCCAAATAACCTCAGAGGAACTTTGGTAATTAACAAACTTGAATTCCAAAGAAGAAACTCTGGGGGACGATATGATGGAAAAATAGCAGATTTCATTCTTTTTTTTTTTTTTTTTGTTTGTTTCTTTTTCTTCACCCAGCATGACAGAAACAACACAACAGCAAAGACAGATGTACATTACTGTGTAAATTCTAATATGGTAAACCCCCTCTTCACACCACCATGTTTAAAATAATTCCCCCCTTTTTTTTGTGATTTTTTTGTTCTTTGATGTTTCATCTTCGGTTTAATATTTCATAACGTACAACAATCACAGCAAGAATCACAATTAGCTCTGCGCATGTAAACATCAAAGGATGAGGTGTCATCAAAAGAGGACTGTCTTATAGATGCTGATGGTACCCAATGGATTTTACAACTTTGGCGCCTTTCCTATTGTGTTCAGTCACTGTTTATCAGGATTTTATGTCAGCCATGTTAAATACTGGAATTAAGGAGATGCATTGGGTTATATTAAATATATATATATATATATATATATATATTAAACTGCTGGATTACTATTTTACTTCTCAAGCAAATGGATGTGCTTGAAATCGTACTATGTCTTTATATCTGTGTGTGTGTGTGTGTGTGTGTGTGTGTGTGTGTGTTTGTGTTTGTGTGTGCAGCACCCTCCCCAGTGAGTGTGGTGAGAAAAGGTCATACGGGGAAGAGTAGCATCAACCTTTCTTGGGCAGAGCCTGATCGCCCCAACGGCATCATCCTGGAGTACGAGATCAAGTATTTTGAAAAGGTAAAAAAATAAATATATAAATAGTTCTTTTTTTGCTTCCTTATACTGTATGAAGCTGTGTCTCTGTTCACTGGCCTTGGGCCTGTCACAGAGGTATTGATTTGGCATGCACTCTCTTCTGCTTATGTGTATTGGATATACAGTATACCACATGTATTTTCTAAACTGTATTCCATGCAGCTACACATAATTTAGCTTAGTGTTTTGTGAAGATTATAGTTGGTCTCTTGAGAAACTTTTAATTACCACATAACTTTAAACAAAATGCTACATATAAAACTCATTATTATATGGTCTATTTTAAAGTTGACACATATTGAGTCAAATTTTGTTTTTTTGGTTGTTTTTGCTAATGCCATGTTCACCCTGCAAATTAATATAATCATACAAACATCATTGCGATGGGCTAAAATCAGTATATGACATACATTTACTTCTATGAAGTTATCTGTTTGAAAATGAACTTTTAAAGATGTTTTTTAATATATAGTTCATGCATTTGAGAATTTGATGATGCTAAAATGATTCCTATTACCAATGGGGTTTTGCCTTATAAGCCCTGTGCGTCACATATTTAATATGTTATATTTGCAGAAACCTTTAGACCAACATTGTTCAAATTGGCCCTCAGAGATACAGCTGAAGTGTAGTCAGTTGGCCATTTTGATCATGTCCTTTTAGAAAATCTTTACCTCAAAAAGACTCTTTCAGGTGCTAGTGCTGTAGCTGTGTGTTTTTCTTTTTTCTTTTTTTTAAGTTGGACTTTGATAGAGACAGCAATGTGATGCTTCTATTCAGATCATTGTTCCTGTGCCCTTCCCCAGTTCTTTATTTCATCCTCTGATGTCTTCTTTTTCTGGGAAGGTCAGAATAAAGGTATACAGGAGAGCAGAGCAGGGTTTGTGGTCAGTGGTTAGCTAATGGCTTCTGGCTAATGGAGGGGGCATTTAGCTTTGTTTAAACCTGATGTGGTTACAGTTGGGGAAACTGATCCTTACACACACTTGCACACACTGGCACTCACACACATACCACAGGTAGCTTAGCCATAAAAATGTGCAGAAGAATAGGAATGAAAATGTGCAGGCAAGAAGACGCACATGTACAAACAGCTGCAGCAACAAATAATCATCAAGGCTACAGAAATGTATGTAAGGCAGGTGAATGAATTACAATAACCCTTTCTCCCACTACAGGAACAGGACTCCAGTTACACTATTATAAAATCCAAGGAGACTGAGATGGTGGTGGAAGGCCTGAAGCCCTCTTCAGTCTACATCTTCCAGGTCAAACATGTGTTCAAAAAATCTGAATAATCTGATAAATAATAATGTGAGGAGGGAAAAAAAGAGAAAGATACAAATATGTAGGAATGACAAAAAGCACTTTACTGTAGTCTGAGATGAGAAGAGGTGAATCTGCTATTGCAAAGAAGTTGTTGAATCAAAGTCGTGTGTAACACACATATGAATATATATGAAAACATGACGTGATATATTTGGATGTGATGCATTACAGGTACGAGCCAGGACCTCAGCAGGCTATGGCGCATTCAGCCGACGTTTTGAATTCCAGACCAGCCCTTACTGTGAGTACACCTGAGAGAGAGTGAGAGAGAGAGAGGGAGGGCATGACAGTACAATAAAGTTCAACTTGTGCGTGACTCCCACCTGTTTTTGGAGGCTGCATGAACAACAGATGCCAGGTGTGTTTTTGTGTGCGCGCTGTGTGTGTCTAATCCCACCTCTTTTCTTCGGCAGTAACTGCCACCAGCGAGCGTGCTCAGGCTTCGATAGTAGCGGTGGCCATCACGTTGGCTCTGGTCCTACTGGCAGTAGTCGCTGGATTCCTGCTCAGTGGACGGTAAGACATAAATACACACCTGAAGAAACATGGTAACACAACCAGAGAAGCATGTATATAGTGATATATGTATGCAGGTGTAGCACATGCAGGTACATATTGAATGCCCACACACATCTTTCTCCTGTGGATAGGATATCTGCAGTAGATGAAATGCTACCAACAGTGCTGACATAAAGGAAACATTCTGAATTTATGAAGTTATATAGTAACGTGTTTCATTTTAAGTGTTATATGTATAGTCTTGTATGTTGTGTTTTTGGGATCATTAAATTAAATACATCAGTATTTAGTAACACAGAGCATGCACTTTATAAAGGCAATGAAATGTCTTCACAAATGACTGTGCGATGTGAATTTATGGAAGACACTGATGTGGGAATTGTGCTACTTTGTAGTGACACATCCCTCATCCTCTCATCTTTGGAGTAAGTGATGTTATTGGATGGTGAGAGTAAACTTTACTGACATTGCTTGCTTCAAGGGAATAATGACAAACTGCGTTTTACAAAGAGGACATTAATGACGTAATTTATTTAGGAACCGATCTGCATCTGTTGATATTTTATTTGTATTTTTAAGTGCAGTTATTATGATTTTGTAAATCACAGCAGTCATGTACATCTCTGTATATGTGGATATATGTTAGCTTAGTCAGAAGCCATCCCCTCGTCCTCCTCTGACCTATTGATGACTAACAAAAATGACATAAATGAAATCTCATCTCTGACCCAGATATTTCTGTGTTGCTGAGCAGCATTATGGGATTAGATACACAGCTTGAGGTTAGAGTTTTGTAATAGGTCAGGATTAAGGATTGCTTTTTAGGTTATAGCTTCAGGGCTGATGCATACAAGCCAGTGGATTCTCCACAAGTCTGGTGACAGAACTTTGCCCTGTTACACACACAGTATTTAGCACTCTATGCTCAATACATTATACACTATATTGTATAATATGTTGTGTCTGCATGCCTCCGGGCTCATGTGACCTTCACTTAACCTTGTCTTGTAATTGGTACAACCAGTTTTCTGATATCATTTTCACACATATACCCACACGACATACACCAATGCAAATTCTGTATATAGCAACAGCCTATTGTTCAGCCTCTTATCCTCATATGATTTTATGTCCATAAAAGTCCCTCAAACTCTGTTATTTGTCTGTTTCTTTAAACTTTTTTTTTTGTGCTGGATTTCATCTTCCTTAACCACATTTTCCTGTGATATGTATCTAATTAAGTAAATAACCAGCTACATATATCCAAATACCTTTACTGAACCATAGTTAACATTGCTGATGGCAGTTTTACAATGCTCAGAGTGTGTCTGTTCATCTACCCATCTCTTCATTCATGCATTTGCATTATTGATCTTACATTAATCTATCCATTGATCTGTTCATTCTTTATTTCATCCACGTTGCTCCTTAATTCATAAAACTCTCCATCCCTTTCAACCATTAGGTCATCATTTTAGTTCATCCTTCTGAAATAACTTATTCACAGAGATGAATAAGTTGAATTATGTAGTTATTTGAAAGGATGGTCAGATGAATAAACGGTGGGGGCAGTGGCGATGTTCAAGGATTAAAAAAGCAAATCAGACAGACACACTGGGGATTTTGGTTTAGCCGAACAGGGATGAGGATCGCGGATCGCTTGGGTTTCGTGTGGGGGAGGAGAGATGGAGGAATGCCAGATTTTCCAATGATGGATTTGGGACACAGCCCCCTCCAACCACTGTATCTCCCAACCTCCCCTCCTCCTGCATGACCCTCCAGACTACACACGCATGCGTACACATCCAAACACAGCACAAATGTGTAGACACACGCACATACGCACTGACGCATGTATGCATGGGTTAACACACACGCATACGCACACACACACACAGACATGCAGGAAGTTGGAGGGCAGGCTGGGCATTGAGCGTGCTCAAACCCCTTGACTCAACAGATCCAGCAAACTAAACACCCTCAGGCAGACACACGTACAAAACACAACACACACACAGACTCCCCTCCCCCAGACTATCCAGCTGCCCACACCAAACCCCTCCAGCCAAGCCTGGCTGTCCTACAGAGAGCCATGATGGGAAAGACTTGGACATGACCCCTGTGTGTGCATGTGTGTGTTTGTGTGTTGTCGATGTGTCTTCAAGAACAAAAGAATAAGGAAAACTCCTCCATCTAAAACATTTTGTTGACTCTTGGTTTTACAAATGCAGTAAAGTAAATTAATGCATTTACCTCACAAATATACTAATTTGAGTGTGTATCTGTGTCCGTTCTATCAGTGTCATATGTTTGCGCATGTGTGTGTGTGTGCTTGTTTGCGAATAGGATCAAGTTTAAAATCAATCCTCCTGTTTAATCTTTTATCTATGATCTCTGATTATCTCTGATGCTGCATGTCTAAATATTGACATGCAGAAGCTTTGAGCACACACACAGACACACATCCACACAACAAACACATGAATACAGATTTTGGTCGATGCATCGGGGGACTACAAAGACATGCTTTCTCACATGGCCATAAGAGAAAAGGATATTATATGGATGCAGACAACAGCTAGTGACCAGAGAATTTGTCTTATGTTCTTTTTCTTTCAGGCGACTTGACCAAAAACCTTTATTTTGTATGTGGCCTTTATCGAAAAGCAAAAGACTGTGTTCTCTTCTCCCAAAAGTCAAGAGTTGATCTGTTGACGTGGGCTTTCTTGGAAAATGACATTATTTGAAAAGTGCAGGCCTTTGCTAATGTCTGAAAGGCTGGTAGTTTTCAGCATTTTCAGCAATACTTTTGAAAACCTTGAAATGTACGTTAGCAGATCCTGTGAGGAAATAAAAAGCTTATCTTGCACTTAAATCCAAATGTGATCATGGCCTCTATTTGCTTTTCTGCATCTGGGCCATTTTGTGATATCTTTACTGTGATCTCTTGTCTGGTACCCTTTCTTCTCTATGAGTGTAAATGTCACTGTTTACGCTTTGGTTAGATATACAGTAGATAAAATGCATAAGAGCATACAGTATTGTGTGTTACCTTGTACTATAAATTGGAAATGTATCCAAACAAATGTTTCAGCTGAAACTGAACAGCAGATACAATTTATCTCTCAGACTGTATGTTTTCTTATGTGTCATTTATTAAGAACAATAATAATAAGGCTGCTGATTGCCAGAACTGTGTTAATTGCTGAAAATACTGCTAACTGGCATTCAACCTCAATTGTCCCACCTTTGTAGCAGTGCTGCTTAAATTAATTGCAAGCCATTTTCCATGAGGTGTTCTCATTTTTTTTGTCTACCCCCTGTAAATCACCAATATGTGGCATTTATATAAGTGCAATTGTAAGGTTTTCTGCAATGCCCGAAAACACAAGTCAAATGCTTTCACATGTGCACATAACAATACTGTGGCATGACATTGATTCTGATGTGTTTGTGTTTCCTCCCTCTCAGGCGGTGCGGCTACAGCAAAGCGAAGCAGGATCCTGAAGAGGAGAAGATGCACTTCCACAACGGTCACAGTAAGTTAAGAAAGCCCAAACTCATAGTGTGTGTGTGTGTGTGTGTGTGTGTGTGTGTGTGTGTGTGTGTGTGTGTGTGTGTGGGCAAGTTCACCCAAAGTTTACACATGTACAGTAGAGGGTTCAGACAGCGGTCATGTCTGTATGAGTTTGTTCATCACCATAGGCCCACGCACATGTCTGTGTGTGTTACCAGTACAGATGACAATGTTTTGTACTTGGGGCTATTCTTTGAATGACAAACCTGATCCAAGGCACTCAAGTTGGCAGAGGACACACAAAGCTATGATGATTTATAGGCCGTGACAGCTTAATATATTTGACCGCATTTTTGGCATTGTATCCTGCTATCCATCTGTTGGCATCAGAGCCGACCGTGATGGGTACACCAGCTCCGGAGGAGTCAGGGAAAAAATACCAGAGTGCCAGGTTGTGTGGTTTACTGTCAAATCGATTCATACCATGAAAGAAAATCTTATAATGCCCACAAAAAGTGACTGATAGTGTCTTATTTTGGGGGCAATTAAAGGTATGAATCATTGTATTTTGTCCCCTTCAGTAGATGTAGTATTTTATTAGCATGTATTAAATCACATCACCACAACAATGTAAAAAGCCAGAAATAATGTTGATTATGGTTAGGAAATATGGATGAAATCTTCTATCACAGCATACATTATTTTATGTATTTATATCATAATATAGAGTAGTCAATATTACTGTCCTTGATTTGCAACATTGCATGCGATGGCCTAATACAACCAGAAATGTTAAAGGGAAGCTACATTGTTGATGAGTTTCCATCGTCTCAATGGATATAATACACTGTCATATTGTCCCACTCTAATATGTATGATGGCAATCATTTTAACACTGACAGCAATGATGAAATGATCAAATATACTGTAGCAAAGTCTGCGGCATCTTCAGGTATTGAGAGTGGTACCACTCATGCCATTACATTGCTATGTATGCATGCATAGAATTGTGGATACAAGCCTGAATATATGTTAATGATAGTAAATGACATCTAAATGGTAATGATGCCATGCACGTGTGTCTGCAGTCAAGTTCCCGGGGGTGCGTACCTACATTGACCCCCTCACCTATGAAGATCCCAACCAGGCAGTGCACGAGTTTGCCCAGGAGATTGACGTCTCGTTCATCTCCATAGAGAGGATCATCGGAGCTGGTGAGTCAACTCGGTGTGCCTGCCGTGTGTGTGTGTGTGTGTGTGTGTGTGTGTGTGTGTGTGTGTGTGTGTGTGTGTGTGTGTGTCTTACAGATACAGTGATTCTTATTCTGATCATCACTTTGGGGCTGATTTGACCAGAATAATATATCACAGAATACATTATTTTTAATTCTGAAGTTAACCTGTTCAGTCAAGCATGCACAGGTAAAATACGTCTTGGAACAGCTTGACTTCAAACAATACTGTATTAAAATACACTCAATGTGCAGTAATAACCATAATGAGTCGAGCCTAATTTTGTCATGTTGTATAGAATTTAACTATTTTCTCATTACCTCTACAAAAGTGTCGTATTTTCTTCAACCTGCATAAACCTGTCACATTCATAATTGCGTGTCATTGTATCAACACACATTTACATACAATCAATTAAGCCTAACACTATGCCTGAAAATGACATTTCACATGGCTTAATGGTTTTTTGTTCTCTGCTGACAAACATGTTGAAGTCTCACAAGCTTTCTAGCTGTAGTGAAATGGGCCTTTCAGTAACACTTTTTTTGGTTTCTAGGTTCTTATCTGTTGTCATAATGAGCACTGAGTTGAGTGATGCTTGCTCCGTATTTATACAGAAGTCAAACATGTGGTTGCATTGTGACACTGATCCCAAACAACATAAGAAATGGATTGGTGGAGGTGTTAAATGACATGGAAATAATTTGTCCGCTAAGAACTTTCTGAAGATGCCATTATAGTCAAAATCAATATCATTTTTTTTAATCTAATTGAATATGTGCTTATGTGTGTTTTATTTTTGATGTTCTCTTGTGGTTCTATGGAGAACTGATAAGTAGTAGTGCCTAAATAAAATATTCGCTGGACTTTTTTTAGAGGTGTTCTTTCTCCACAGCTTTACGTTTACATCCAAAAGTAGATTGGGTTCGTTGTCTTGAAATTTATACCTGTTCTCAAATAAAGCAATTAATGAACACAACAGTATAAAGTGAACCTTTACATTTAGGTCACTGTGAAAGGTTTGTTTCACCACTGAACAATTGCAGCTGAAGGTGGGCTGAAATGCTGAGGCCACAGTCAAGCTCTGTCTCTTTGCCTCAGGGGAGTTTGGCGAGGTGTGCAGCGGACCGCTGAGGCTGCCCGGGAAAAGAGAGATCCAGGTTGCCATTAAGACCTTGAAAGCAGGCTACACGGAGCAGCAGAGACGCGACTTCCTGTGGGAGGCGTCAATCATGGGCCAGTTTAACCATCCAAACATCATCCATCTGGAGGGCGTGGTCACCAAGAGTGAGTCTTCAGCGTGGTTGTGTCTAGTCAGTTGTACTGTGTAGATGTTTAGGAATCTCCAGCTCAAGTGTACTTGCCCTGATTTCTTCAGTCCATAAGCAGTACTGTGTCAGGTTTTTTCAACATCCATCACACTCAGCTGTACTTCATCAGTCAGGTTCAACTGTGGTTTATTAAGCTCAGTTGTACTTTGAGTTGTATAAGTTGTCGAAATTACCTTTTTCTGACTCGTACATAACATTGATGTCACCAAGTAGAACGGTGATAACAAAATTAAATTTAGTATGTTTTAGAAAACTCCTAATTTTGCCAATCTGAATAGTTGATACAGAGGTGTCTGAAAAGCATACAAGCAGCATCACGTCAGTCGTGTTCATTATTCAAGACTAAATTCTACTGTAATGCAGTTTTTTCATGGACCATATTTAACAGCTACACACCTAACACCTAACTTGACTCATTATCTTCCCTATCTACCCTGTGTGTGTTAAACAAGTCAAATCTTTTAGGCTTTAGAACAAAATAATGCTCAAGATCTCACCCTCAGATTTAGTCAAATCCAAACGTAGCATTTATTGAAACATGGGAAGTGTGAACTGTGATATCTTGATATTTGAACTTTGACATGATGCGACTATGTGGAGAGACTGTGAAGTTAAAGCTGAGAAACTACAGCTGATGCTGATGAAGTACAGCTGAGTCTCAGGGATGTTGAGCTAACTCTACTAGTACAGTTTAGACTGAAAACAGGATGACGTAGTCTGACAAGGTAAAAAGCCTGACAAGATGAGACCTGGGAAGTCCATATGGCCACTATGGACTGTAGATGTGAGCAGCTGTGAATGCTATGCTAGCAGTGGAATATATCTTTCTGATTTGCCTGTGATATATAAATTTTATCATTACCATTTTATGCTAGTCAGTGTTATAGTCTTAAAACCTGAGTGCCCGCTCCTTTATATCTAACATTAGACTTATGGCTCTACATCTTTTCTTTTCCTTCTCTCAAGATTTTGTTATTTATGAGGGGTTTTTTTTATGTATTATTGTTTTTTGTAGTGAAGTATGTTCTCATATTTTGCTTTTCAGGCAAGCCAGTGATGATCATCACTGAATACATGGAGAATGGATCATTGGACACTTTCCTCAAGGTAGGACAGAGGGGGGTCAGAGACGGGTAACAGAGGGGTCATGGGGAATCTAGGGAGACAGTAGAGGAAGAGTAGGTTAATAGGGAGTCAAAAAAAGGGAGGGGGTTAGGGAAAATCATCCTTGATTCTCTAGGATCAATCAAATGGAATTATTTTAGCAGCGTATTTGGGGTATATTGAAGTAAAATGGGGTCAGCTCTCAGACATAGACAAGTGTTGGACTGTACTGAGGTAAGCGGCAAATGGGCAGGGGTGGAGAGCCACTACTTGCTGATATGCCAAACTGGAAGAACAATTATCACAGAGGTGGAAAAAACATTTAATCTTCTGGAAAAGGAAAATACATTTGAGAGCTGTTTATAATGGAGATACATCACTGTGGGCAAAGAGGATCAGGTGGGGTGAAATGAGAATCTGTCCACCAAGGCTATCATTATTCCAATTCAATACCTCATCATTCTACACATTCAAGCAGAAGTTAACGAGAGAAGAATATGCGATTGTTATGAACCTTTGTGTAAAATCTTTTGTTACACTAACGTCTTTCAAGGGGAAAGAAAAGTTACTTTGCTGTGTGCTCAGGTTGGGGTAAGTATTATTTCTCAATACATAAGATAAAACATTTAGGAGGAGGACAATAAATAATACAGAACAATCATGGCCTAGTTCTAAGTGTGTCTACATGGTACAGACTTTAAACTTACCCTACACATTTTGAAATGTTTACTAGCCCCGACTGAGACGGATCACTTTGCCCAAAAATATGAAAGACATCTGAGCACTCAGTCCAGTCTAAATTGCCTAGACAGTGCAGACTTGATTCCAGCCCTGAGTGGAGAAGGTGAACTATAATGAAGAGGCAGGCTGGCAAATCTCTGAATTAAGTGATCCCTCCCCAGAGCACTTCAGCCTATTTACTGGTTACAATGGCAAGATGCTTAGTTGGCGGACAAGGCTAAATCCTGCATGAAAAAAGGGTAGACTCCTGCAGCAGATGGCTAATGGAGGGATGATTGAAATAAGGTCATACAATTGCAAAATGGTAAAGAACAGCAATTATGGATTTTGGGAAAAGTGAGAATAACGTGGTGGTGTGCTTGAAAGGCAATGCAGACTGGAAAAGACCTTTACCTGAACAAGATGTTCTCACCCAGACTGTGTGGAATGGGATGATGTTGTGAGACAAAAGACAGAGGAAGGGTGGAGGAGATGTGCTATGGGGCTGTGGTCACTGGATACTGCTGACGTGATTGTCCTGCGTGCCTTGGGGAGTAATCCTGGATGGCAAAGGGGGAGGCAGAGGAGCTGGGAGACCAGCAGGCGGAGCAGCACAGAAAGCCCTGTGAAGTAATTACATGGATGGCTGGTGTACTGAGGCCGGTATAAATGACACGGCCATGCGAGAACCAGGGGCTGGATTGGCTCCTGGATTAAGTGTCACAGCTATAGACAATGCACTATGAGGCTCATAACTCACATCTTTGGCTTAACATCTCATTTCACATGTAAGTGCGATGTTCTGCTGTAGATGGATAGTTTACATTTGGATTGGAAGGAGCTTAAACTAACAGTGAGAGCTGTCATTTGGGAGAAAACTAAGAGGAACTTTAGAGGAAGAGTTTTCCATAGGAGGGAAAGAGCAGTTACATTGCTATAATTTACTGTTTCCATCAGTATTGTATGAAAGCTAACACCTTCTCCTTTAGCATTAAGCAGTCAGCCAAATTTTCCTTTTCTTCTGTAGCTGTTTATAAAGGTGCTTCTGGAAAGCTCCAACCCTGTCACCAGACAGGAGGTTAATATTAGACAATTATGCAAATACCTGGATTATATTCAGTGGAAACGTCTTTGAGCATTTAGTGCTTACATATTTTTTTTAATTATTACAATATTGGGGAGAACTACTACTGCATATGTGAAAAAAGTTGTATAAAGCCTTTTGTGGCTCCAGAGGGAGCCGTTTTTAATGTCACACCATGTGGGGACTCCATTATCATTACAGAACTAGTGCATATATAATACAGAATTATAATGCATGGAGACTGGAGAAGCACAGCATTGACTATATGCTACATAACTGAAAGTGCATATGGGTAACCCATGTGAACAGTGTTCATATTTGGCAGACAATTAACCAAATCATATATGATTTTCTTTCAGTGGATTTTAAACATTTGTTATGTGATATTATCTCTCTCATTTTATCTGTTCACTGTTCTCATAGACTGTATACAGTGGCTTAACTAAAGATACCAGAACCAAATATCAACAAGAATGTCTTTTTCCTGTTTGTCCCTTCTCTTCAGAAAAATGATGGTCAGTTTACTGTAATCCAGCTGGTTGGTATGCTGCGCGGCATTGCTTCTGGCATGAGGTACACATACAAGCCCACACAAACACACAATGTGTTACTGAACACATCATTAGGGCACGGTGTTATGGTTTAATCCTCTCCTTTGTGTTGATAAATGCAGATACCTGTCCGACATGGGCTATGTCCACCGTGATCTTGCAGCTCGTAACATCCTGGTCAACAGTAACCTGGTGTGTAAAGTGTCTGATTTCGGCCTGTCCCGAGTCCTGGAAGACGACCCTGAGGCTGCGTACACCACACGGGTAAGACATGTTTGTGTGTGTATAATAGGGCTGCAACTAATTGTTGTTTAGTTATTTTCATTGTCAATTAATGTGTAGATTATCATTTCAATTAATCAAGTCTAAAATGCTGGTCACAATCTCCCAGAGCCCAAGGTGATGTTTTCAAATAGCTTGTTTGTCTGACCAGCAGTCCAGAACGATATTTTTGATAATTTAGAATGATATGAAAAGCAGCAAATCCTCACATCTAAAAGCTGGAGACAGCAAATGTTTGGCAGTTTTGCTTGATAAACACATAAACAATAAATGCCAATCGACTAATCGATTAATCAATTGTTTGAGCACTAGCGTGAGAGCGAAAGAGGAAGGGTAAACTAGAGGACACGCTGTTGTGTCTTTGAGGACATTTATATTTAATCCGGTGTGTATCTCTATGTGTGCGCAGCGATTGTGGTATATCAAACTTTGGATTAAGTGGAAAACTCTTACACAAGAGTCTCGCTCAGAATGAATGCACACATACGTACTTGCATTCACACACACACACACACAAGCCACACACACACACACACACACACACACACACACACAGAGACGGCAGCAGCGGGTTTTAAATTGAGCTGTGTGTCCCAGGCTGAGTGGCGTCCTGTCAGCGAGAGACGGGCTGCTTCCTGCAGGAGGAGGGCCAATTAGTACTCAGCTCAGTCTCCGCAACACTCAATTAGCACTGAGTCTTGCTGCCTTAGCGCCAAATATCCTGTCACTCACCTCTCACTGCCAGGCTACCTCTCTTTTTGCTCTCTCTCTCCGGCTCGTCTGGCTCTCTTTCCCTGACAGAGCAGTGAGAATAACATGATTCACACCCTTCAAAAATTCAGACCCCGAGATATCCCGCTGCTGTGTTCATCAATACTGCATCAAGCTAATTTCACTACTCATCAGCTGAAAACACATTTTCCTCTGGAACTCAGCAGTCATCCTGTGAACTTTTCTATCTTTGCAATGAAAGCGCGATAATGAAGATGAGGAAAACAAGTAGAGGAATCTCAGGCCCCCCGACAGCTAGGACAGGGAATTTGTAAAAGAAAGTGAAACTTGGTATCATGAATGTGTTCCTAAATTGGTATTCATTAGTGTAATTGTGGGTTGGACCACATGCGGCAGAAGTGTCTCAATTAAGGTCTGTTCTTTCTGTCTTTGTGTAACAAAAACGTGAAACTTTTGAACGACTGCAGCTGTATTTGTACACCGGAAGCTCATTTGTAAAAGTGTGGCACTGAGCTGTTGTCGATGTAAACATATCAGGGGTATTTCTATCAAGCACCACAACAGATGGAAAGTTGATGTTACATTTTCTAAGCCTAGTCTCCTTTAAACCCACCCAAGCATTTGCATTATCTGGTAAATGTTCTTGCATGTTGTCACAGGGCGGGAAGATTCCTATTCGCTGGACGGCTCCAGAGGCGATCGCATACAGGAAGTTCACCTCAGCCAGCGATGTGTGGAGTTACGGGATTGTCATGTGGGAAGTGATGTCATACGGAGAGAGGCCATACTGGGAGATGTCCAATCAAGATGTAAGTTTGATGTGGCATTGTTATGGAAATGGTTTGTGTGCGTGCTGTATGTATTTTGTCAGATTGAATTTGTCTTGTTTTGAACTATTCACCCCACAATTCAACCGCCATTATTTTTTCACCCTTTGGGTGGTACATGCAAAGAAAGCAGGACAGTACAGCGGCCATGAAATGGCTAGGACAACTGAGAAAACAATCTCACCACATGGTCCAATTAGTAGCTGTTTTGGAGCTTTCAGTCATATCACATGATCTTCATCAGCAGGTGGAGTTTGCCCAGTTGTCATGGAATTGTAGTATTGTTCAGTTTTTTTTTCTCAGTAATTAACAATTGTTTCTTTAATCCATACAAAAACTTGGGGTGGGGGAGAGGCGCAACAAGTACATTCCTGGTGTCTGGTTGCCTGGCAACTGCCAAGAGCCAAGGAATAGTCCGGCAAGTAACCTTCCCCAAAAAACACCTTTTTTTTTCACACTTTACACTTTTTTTGTACAGATTAAACAAATATACATGTTAATTACTGAATTTCAGCCAAGTTAGATGTTTCCTCCTGTCCACCAGTCTTTGTGCTAAGTTAACCTAACCGGCTATTGGCTGTAGCTTTACTTTTAACAGACAGATATGAGAGTGATATTGATCATCTCAGCTAACTCTCCGCCAGAAAATCCAATAAGCGTATTTCCCAAAATGTCAAACTTTTGCTTTAACTACCTTGGGAACTGCAGTTGAGCAGTTGAAACAGAAGTTTTTCTCAACTTTCCAATGAATTTTGAATCTCAACTAGGACTAGTTGGGGGTTGCGTCATATGTTAACACAGGTCATGATAGATTTCTGATTATAGGTATATTGATATTTGTTTGATATTTACCAATAATTTAAAATAAATCTGTATAATCTACTGTTTTTGGAGCTTCCTTCCTGCTCTTGATATGGAGTACAAAACTGTCACACTAGGGCCTAGGGTCAGGAGAATTTCAGGACAACCTCAAGCCGTGCATTCTGAATAAAATTCAACATTAATAAATATTTTTGGTCTGTCATTACAGTTTGCATGCAAAGCATTTACTTCCATTAGAGTAGAAAACATTAGCACAAGGCCGACTGCATTGTCCCTTGGGAACTTTTGACTTGCGTACACGTAAAGACAGCAATGGAGACATCGAGGGAGAAAAAAAAACGTGTAGGTGAAATGTCAGGAGGCTGAATGTTGAAATAGGGAGGGCTCTGCGGGAATCTATTATTATAAATCTATTACTGCAAGGCATGGACAATGAGAATGAACAGCTTTAATGGAAACACACAGAGAGACATTGTGTGGTGTAGAGAAAGGTGTACGTAAGCAAAAGAGTGAAACAGGTGAATACTCATGGAGGTGCAGTGCTAAGCAGAAAAATGTGCCAGGGAAAATAGCAGGCTGTACACTCACTTAGGCTATCTATATATCACCCATTAGTGCTAAAGGTTTTTAGATCACTTGTAAACAAAATGTAGCAATGTATTTCCTGATTGCAGCATTATTCACGTTATTTTTGAAATATTTGGCCAAATACAAAATTGTAAAACTTGTAAATGAGTGGCTATGGAGTGAGTACCCAGATGACCTGCATGTGTCTGTTCATCAGAGAGAAGACGAAGAAAAGTGAGTCAGAGAAGAAGAGGGTGATGAAAAGAGTAGGAGAGGGTAGCACCTATGTTATAGTCCGGCCCGGAGGTCATTTTAATGAGGAGAACTGCAATCTTGTCACGTGGCGATGAGTGCGAATGAGTGAGCGTTTGATTCAGACACCACACACATGCACTCATTTCCCACCCACAGACACACACACTCACATGGGCAACATATGCACGCACAGCCCTCCAGTGACTTCAGTGCTTCAGACCCCTCCCTCCTCCTTTTGGTTATTAGGCTGTCTGTCTCAGAGAAGTCTAGAGCTGGTGAAGAGAGGAGAGGAGGATGAGAGGAGAGGAGAAGACGTTTGATGTTTAATTGAAAGCGTTATGCTGGATTTTCTCTGATCTGCGCAAGCAAGTGCAGGCTCTCACACTCTCTTTCTCTAAGCTCCCTCCTTCTGTTTCCCATTTCTAACCCTTTCCTCCTCATGTCTTCCTCTCGCCCTCTCTTTTGTCTCTGGAAAATACAATCTCTGTCTGTATTCTTTCTTGCCTCTCGTCCACCCTCTCTTTCTCTCTCCCACCTCGGCCTCTCATTTTCTTCCTCTGATCCTTCCTCCCTGCCAGTCAGCTATGTGTAGTTCTTCTCCATCTCAGCACGCAGCAATGATTTGATGCTGCGCTTCTCTCTTACGCTTTGGTGCGAGAATGCGTGCGCTTTCATGCATGCGTGTGTATTGGAGTGCCATCACGTCTGTCTTCTGTGTGAATTTGACACAAGTAAAGGCTGTCATGAACTCAACAAATCAATTCCCTGCAGTGTCTTGCACTGGCAGAACTAGACTGAGAACTCCAGCCTGCTTTCCACTGCAGGGTGTAACAGAGAGAGCCAGGTTTATTTATTATTCATCAAACTCGCCCCCCCCACACATTTCTGTGATTCAGTGCTGCATCTTTTTACTTGCGGGACTGATTAACTGGGCTATGCAGCGTATCAAATAAACAGATAATGTTTTTATGATGTGTTAGTTTGTTGATCCTCGCCGGAGGTTCGTGTGTGCTTGCTAACTTCATGGATTTTTGAGTGTAAGGTCAGATAGAGAGCAGGAGCTTCCCTGGAGCAAATATCAGGATTTGGGATCTTGCTCGGGAGAACTGAAATTGGAAGAAACATCACTTTTGCTGAAGTTTGTTGTGGTCCTGCTGTGAAAAAGATATTACATGTTCAGGTGTCAAACAAGTTGTGCCCTCTCCATACCCTGGGAATGGTTCTTCATCAGACTTTGTCCATGCAGTAGATTTTCTCGTATTTGCCGCCTCTCTCTTTGTCTGACCTTTTACTTCTGTCATTGTCTATCTCTTTAGAGATAATTAAGATGATAGAACAGATTCACAATCTTATGGTGTATGTAGCATTGTCATATTACCTAATTTCTCTCACTTAAAATACACTCAGTCAGAGATTCAGATTACCAAAAGCCAGGTCCAACAGGGTGATAAATTATGTCGCCACAATCCATCAAACTGTTAAATGCTCTGGATGAGTCAGCTGATGATCAGTCTTCCATATAATATTGCTGGGTGATGATGATGATGATGATGATGATGATGATGATGATGATGATCTTGTTTTAACCGTTGACAACTGGATGAGATGATGATGGCTGGAGTTTAGTGATTTGCTGTCAAATTTTTTTTATTTTTTGTGAGCTTGTGTAGGGGGCTTTAGCATATGTTTAGCATGTATTTGTATTAGGTTGTATGTATTTTATTATGTTCAAGTCTTTGTTTTACCTGGCTGCAAGACAATTTTACAGTTGAAAATTAAACTTGAAGTTGGAACAAGCTCCTAGTCATCTTTCGGAGGGGAGGATTGAGACTTTCATGAGGGGTTTCACTGCTCTGGCTGGTCTCCACTCTGCTAACCCTAAACCTTTTCTACTATAAACTGGGCGTTACTCTCACTCCTTCCCTACATCTCACTCCTCCTTTTCTCAAGTTCTAAATGAGAGAAAGTCATTTTGTTAGCAGATCCTTTTGAGTGTCCCGAGGTATTGTACCAATTCATTAAAAAAACTAACCTCCATCTGTCTTTCTCTCATGCCCCTGTCTGTCTGCAGGTAATAAAGGCAGTTGAGGAGAGCTATAGATTGCCGGGTCCTATGGACTGCCCTGAGGCTCTGTATCACCTAATGATGGACTGTTGGCAGCGAGAACGCAGCAACCGCCCCAAGTTTGATGAGATTGTCTGTCTACTAGACAAACTCATTCGCAACCCCAGCTCATTAAAAAAACTGGTCAACTCCTCACACAGGTATGGATTAACACCAAAAAACAATGACATATCTATTTGGAATTTGACACATTTTCGTATAATTGCTTGGATACACATGGCTATCTTAACATGTTATGCTAACACAAAGTTATGTTAAGTCTTTTATTTTGAATATAATCTATGTTAAGAACTTACTGATTTCAATGTTAAAGCCAATAGTAAATGTATATTTTTGTATTTAAGCAGTATATGGCCAACTCACACTGATATAGAGATATATGATATAAGATATGAATATCTTTTAATTTGAGCATTGTTGTTAAAAATTTGAATGTATTCTATACTTCAGGAATGAATTTTCACATCTACTTCTAGTAAAGGACTACTAAATGTTATTTTGTATTTTTTTTATATTGAGGTATATACGTCCACATTTTTTTAAATCTGGAAATGTTTTAAATGACCTATTCATTCTTGAGTGAATTAAACCCAGCGCTGCGAGCTAATAGACTCATCATCATTCAGATGAAATGTAAATAGAGTCTCTGTTGAAGTCTTGTGTAGCTGCATAATTAAATCAAGATGGACATAGTCACTAACTGCTGCATGCCGGCAAAGAAGAGGAGAGAAATAAATGAAAGTAGCTTGATTTTCTTAAAACTGCACATTAGTGTGAATTGTGTTCAGTGGGGTATCTTTTGATTATCGTAACATTTGAACACTCAATTAGTATTTCCCCACTATGTATGTGCATTGCATTAGTGTATAATGGCATGAAACAGCGTAAGTGTTCTGAAGCAGACATTTAGTCAGACACCTTCATTACCTTATTTACTTTGCAGAGATAATGAAATGATGCGAGTCCTTTTGTTCTCCTTTCTCTTTTCCACTTACACACTCAGAAACACACACAGGAACACACTTAATAAATCAATGCCATATCTAACAGCCCATGCAGTAACATATGACAGTTAGCCAGATTAAAGGGACAACAGGGCCAGTCTTGTTCCACATTACTCCTGTCAGCTACACCATGGAGAATATTGTTAGCTAGCATGAACATTTATGTTTGATACCATGGAGAGCTCTATTTGTTAGCATGACGAGTGAGCTGAATGACAAAGAGTTTTGAGTGCACAGCGTTTTCAGCTTTGCGTGGTGGTGCATAAGTAGCAACATAAAGCCTCACTGGTAACTGTCAGGACTTTTGAGCTTAGTCCTGGGCTTCAAAATGTAGTTGATTGCACAGTGAATCCCACTCCTTAACATTTATGATAATGATGTGAAACAGGGCTGGTGCTGAAAGTCCTTTAATCTGACAATCTGTCATCCTGACAATGAATACTGTCTGAAATAATACATGCATAATCTTGTGCTTTAATTTGATTACTGTCATACATTTTCATTTCCTGTATCTCCATCCATGCACCAGGGTTTCCAACCTGTTAGTGGAACATGCCAGCGTAGAAGGGGACTGCAGCACTCGGAGCCAGACCGTAGGGGAGTGGCTCGACTCCATCAAGATGGGCCGTTACACTGAGCTCTTCATGGAAGGAGGTTACTCTTCACTGGAGACAGTGGCTCAGATGACATCAGAGTAAGGCCACTTAACCGCATACAAATGTAAACAAGTACTACATCTAGCCATGCAGATAGTTTTGGTTTTATTCACTCAGGTTTTTAGATATCTATCGCTGAGGTTTCTGCTGCCACCCAAATGCAATAGTTAAAAAGAATTTTGTTTGTGGAGCTTACAGTAGTGCAAAATTATATTTAAAAATTCAACAGCAAAATCTCCTTGTTACTCTGGACATTCCACAGACTCACTGTCATCAGTTTTTATAGGGACTATTTCTTCAGTAGAACGTGGTCTTTGCAGAAACTTTGGTTGGACTGACCCTTTAAAGTTCAAAATCTGGTAAAATGACATGATCAAATGACAACAATCAAATGTTTTAATGATACTTCCTGCAGCATGTACAAAACGGAACACATTTTTCGTTATTAGTTTTTTTTAGTTAGAGAAGCAATGAACATCGTCACAAAATGTTGTGAAGGTCAAAGCAAAATGAGAATGCAGGATCCATGACAAGGTTGCAAGCCTGTGAAAAAAGTTATAAAAAGCCAGCACCCTTTATAGAACTGAGAGCCTCTATAAAGATAGAGATAGCTACAGAAAATCAGTATTACGTATGAATGCATAACTCAGGGACCATCCAAAAACTACCATATCAATATTATAACAGGTTTTCAAATGGCTTTAATCAGGGTATTTACAGTACATTAGGATATAATATATTGATAATCTTACTTGCAACAAATTGCATCAAAATGCTAGTTGTTTAAAACATTACAAATAAACCTTTTATCAGAAACATTTTTTTAAATGTTTAAGTACAGTAATTGTTTATCAATTGCGTCATATATTTCTTTATTTGTTAGCAGGGCCTGATGTTTGTGTGCTGTTTTTCAGGGATTTGCGAAGAGTAGGAGTGAACCTGGCTGGACATCAGAAAAAAATCATCACTACCATTCAGGAGATGAGAGTCCATATGAACAACACCAACTCTACTGTAAACATCTGATGCATATGTACAGGCACACACACACACACACACACACACACACACACACACACACACACACACACACACACACACACATACATATATATACATACACACAATATATGGACCTAGTATGTGACGAAGAGACTCAGATTTGCTGTTGGACCTAGAGCGGCTTAGCACTTTCTACGAACAAGGAAACCCAATGTTTATGGATCTAAACTGGAGGATCCACATGTTTGTGGTTCTTGTGTGTGGAGTTTGCTTGTGGTGTCATTGGGGATATTTGACATTGCAGCACTAAAACCAAACTGAACTGAACTGAGTGGTCCTACATGAACGGAAGATGATGGTGAGCTAAACTGAACTGAAACCAAGCAAAGACTTTTCATTCTAATTATTCCATTTGTGTGAATCTTGGGGATTCTGATATCTCTGTGCACTGTTTGGATTCTCTCGGATCAAACATGAAACATAGACCACAGATCTGGCTCTGAGAGCAACCAGCACTTTTTGGCTGTATCACAAATATGGGAGTTTCATGCAGCAGGCTCAAACTGAACTTTTTCAGCCTGCCTCAGGTGTTCTGAACCCAGTAGATCTGAACAGTACTGACCTTTTCTGTCAATTTTCTCTGGAAGTACAGTTTCATCATGAGTCATTGAATTGAACACCATTCTCAGGCAGGGTAAACGTAATAATGGACCAAGAGCAAAATCTTCATTAGTTTCAGTCTTTGCTTTGCCATGCTAATGTGCTTTGGATTTTGTTGTTGACCTTTTGGCAGGTCTTCATGTGACAAGACTGCAGTTGTAATCCAGCTGTACAACTCACGGAAGGTTTAGACTCGTATTCAACATCATATACTTTATTATCTTCCAAAGCAATGCAAGATGAGTACTAAATGTCTTCATTGTTAAAAGAGGTTTAAATTTAAAATACAGCAAAGTCTGTGACAAGGAAACCTTCTGGGTCTGAATTTGGGTCTTATTGAACCTATAAAATAAAAGTGTGAAAAGATACAAGGCTTTAAGCATTAGGATACTCTGTCTCTATACATCTGGCTGAATGTATAGCACTACACAGAACACAATGCTCGGTTGCAGTATCAACCTGTTATGTCTGATATGTAAATGCTGTCAAATAGTGAATGTGGCAATAGAACCATTCTGGTCCTTAAAACCAGTTTCTGAATGGAGCTGCAGATTGTGTAAGAGATTCAGCCGGCTTTCTGTCATCTTTGCTCTGAAAATATGTAAGAATCTACACTAAGATCTTGATGAGTTCCTACAGAACTCACTCAGCTTTCAACTCCTAAACCATGCAGAATCTAATTGAAAACTGCGTCCTACGCTGGATACTTCACACGTTTTAGTGGAACATTCACTCCAATTCCCGGGAACCTTCTCATAGGTTCTATCAACAACATCACACATTCAAATCAGTCACACAGCTATGCTCAGAGTCTAGCAGAACTATTTACTGAGATTCTACTGGAACCTTTGCTCAGACACTAATGGATCCTTCACCCAGATTCTGATGAACCCTCACACAGGCACTACGTCGGACATTCAAAATGGAACAGTCACTGGAAATGTCACATCATGTTCAAAGACACATTCAATCCAATGGAAATATCATTCATGCAAATTCATGGAAAGGTCAGTCGATCCTGATGGAACATTTTCTCATGGAAAGGATCACCCAGATTCTAGTGGAACCTTCATTCAGATTCTAATGGAATCTCTACTAGGATCACAATGCAGCCTTCACTTAAGAGTGCACTCAGATTTTCATGGAGCCTTCACTTAGAACCAACAACCTTCAGGTACCACAGAAAACCCTCAGCAATCTGTTCAGTTCACCAGAGTCTCCCTCCACCACATGTCTGCCACACCACAATAAACCTCACTCTTACAGGACTGCTGAAAATAAGGAGGCAATATTGATCAACTTGATAATCATTTATTTATTTATACTTGTTTAAAAAAAATGAGCAAAAAGATGTAGACAGTTTGTGTTTGATCATAATACTCTCTCTTGGACTACTGAGCAGCTCTGCCTACATGTCTTTCATGTATATAATGTATTATATATTTAAAGCAGGGAGCATTGTTCTTCTGTCTACCATCATGTGGACAAGTTGGTATTGATCAAGCATCTCAGAGTAGTACACATTAGTAAATAGTGACAAATATTCTAAATCAGCATTCCTACTCCTTAGACCTGGGCCACTGTCAGGTGGGGGCAACCAGCACATCTGTCCCCATATAAGGGTGCCCTAAAGGGTATGCAGAATGATCAAATATTCATGTTATGTTGTTGGTGATTGTGTTTCATTTCAAGTTTTGATGCAAGACCTAGAAATATTTTCAGCGGCCCTAAACGAGACAACAATGAATACTCTGTTGTCTCTAAAAGCCGGAGAAGTGTGCACAGGGATTGATATATGAACTTCTGGTATGGTTGAAAGGTATACAATGATGTCAATGATCAAGCCCTTGCTTTACTTCTTTTTGGTATGGTATGTTATACATTGCTACTCAGTGCTTTATTGCTAAAACTTGACCCTTATCACCGTTGTGTTCACCTAAGCAGGAACTGAGTTATGACAGTATACATCCTCTTTGCAGATGACATGCTAATATTTTTCTTGGTTATACACAGTGTACTGCTAGTGCTGTGGCGTAAGAGTGGAAACGAAATGAGATTGTAAAGCTAGTTTTATAAGAGGTGGTATCACCTGACTGTATGAAAAGCATAGAAAAGCACACAAGAAGAATGTAAAGTTTTAAAGGGGTATTTCACTTTTTTAGAGAACATGTTTCGCTTTTAAACACTCCGACCTCCCTCTGAGTTCAAGAGGAGTCAAAGTAAAAGGCCTCATTGGTGGTACAAAGCCGCCTCACGTGTGGTGTTTAAGCCTTTCCACCTGCTGTCAAGATCAAGATCGTACTTCTTGACTGGTTTCATAAAAGAATGTGAGTGGGGAATGGTCACAATTGTTATTCTATATAGGTATGTGTTTTTAAAAGTCGAAATGTTCTACCAGAGTGAAAGTTTGCTTGAAAGATAAACATCTGCATAGTCTCTTTAGTCTACATTCATCACTTTGGAGGTTTGGCGCTAGCTTGTACGTTCATATACTATATTGTAGTTTTAATGGTGGTGAACAGTAGCCATTTAGCAACATTAGATTTGTGGTTTTGTACCTTTTTTAAGCCACATTGTACTTTTTTATTAAAGCAGGTCTTATTCTTGTTTTCAAAAATGCAACCATCTATACTGTTTGTAGACTATTGTGGCTATGCAGATCTTTAATTTAGCGGGGGAATGCATCAATAATATGGTGCACCTTTTATATTAGACAATATAAGGCATGTACAATGAAAGTAATTGTGCTGGGTGCTTTTAATTTACCACCCAGCATGTTTCTTTTTTTCAATTTAAGTTTCCTCAGTCATATGAATACGATAGGCGTTTGATGAAGTTTCACAGTGTTTTGATCCTACCCAAATTTCATGATATTGGCTTTTTACAACCACCCTTTTCAACTTGATTTTCAACTTAAAACCTATGCCTGGGGCATGAACAATTGGTGAATAGTACACCCTTATAAGTGCCTCTCATCTTTCAAGCACCATTATTTCCTCCCCCGCCAAAATTCTATGCCCCAATTGTGCCCCAACTTTCTATGTATTTACTTTTTGCCAACAATATCTACAGGCAATAAGAAGAATGTCAGACAATGTGTATGTTGGAACTAATTTAATTTGCACTTTATGAGAAATCTTTTGCCCTTTTGTTTTACTAAAATGTCTATAGGTGACTGACTTTTTAGTGTCAAAGTCTTTCTTAATTATTTACTATATCATTACTGTGTTCCCTTATGCTGATTATATCACTTCATATTTGCAATGCTTCCCATGGTGTAAAATTTGACAGTTAAGCACAAGGCATTGGTAATATTTTTTAAAAACAAATCAAAGCTATATATATATGGAAAACTAAAGCATCATTGATGTAGAGCACCATTTTCTTGTGTACGGCACAACGATACACCTTCAGAACGTAAGCACAGGGTTTGACAGAAATCTTTTAGGACAGTGAGCGGATGATATGATGTTGTACAAAGGTCAATAGCACTAGCCCTGGATTTCAACAAACTTAAGCCAGACGTTTTGTCTGAATGTTTGTGGCATTTTAGCATTACCACTGCTAAATACAAAAGTGTGAAAACAGGTATTGATTTGTTGTCATTGCAAACAACATTAAATATACACTTTAGTTGATAGATGTTGCTGCGCGAAATATCTTCATTAATTCAAACGATTTATTCTTAGCACTTTTGCAATGGCATGATTTTATCCTGGCCGTCTCTTATTAAGCAATTCTCATTTAGCAGGAAGAAACAAAGCACAGCAAACCAGCAGAGACTTGTAAAGATTTATTGATGTGTTGTTACTCTACAATGACTGTCAGCTGGAACTCCATCAACCATGCTGTGAAGTGTTTATGCAGGAGCCAATTTTTTAGTGTCAAATTAAATTACATAACACGTTTGATGTAACATCAGAATCAACAACTTTGTTGTTTAAAATTGACTTTCAGAAGAGGGTACTCTAATTTTTTCACATCAATATACACATAAATTTCCATAACAATTTCTTGCATTCGTACACATTAGAGTTTGTTGGATTTGGCTCTGTAATAAAAGCACTGCATAAACCGTTAGGCGGTTTGACTATATTCTAGCAAATGTACAAAAGCAATACCTGATTATTAATAGCAACAAAAAAAAATCATATTTGCATACACAAATGCATGGGGATATAACAACCATAAAAGGCTGCACTGATATCTGAATGGTTTTAAGGCACTCGAAACATAGTGTTGGTGTCTTTGAAAACCTCAGAAATAAAGCAGAGAAGTGGGCGGGGTTATATCTGGGCCATGGTTCTGGTAGTAACAGTCCTAATGTTTTCCTATACTATTTTTGACGAGCTGTTTTTCCAATACTTAGGTATGACATTTCTTTTAGTTTAATCAGCTCCAGTCATGTCAATGAGCAACTGTGCAGATAAAAAGTCAAAGGCACAAGACTGTATGTCAAGAGTATTGTTCCTGGTTACAAGGATATTTGGAATAAGCTTGAACTGATTTCACATCTCTAGCTGACATCTTTCTCAAGCCAACAGCCAATGAGGCGTTTGGGTAGTATTTTGTACCATTGACAAACCACACTGGAGTTGAAACATTTACAACCAGTATAATGGTATTGAAGACTCCAGTGTTTGTGTGTTGAGTAACATTGAGATTTGTGCTGAAAGCAAACCTTCAAATGCAAATTTGCAGTTTAAAAAATACCAATGGCTCCGCCCACTTTACAACTGTATAGTTAACTTCTCAGGAAGTGGAAAATGTCATGGGTCATGAAACATGTGGTCTTAGGGAAAAAATATTATATATTCAAAAGCAGGTATGCGGTTATTAGGTTTTCCCCAGGTCAAAGACAATGATCATGTTATCAGTAACTCACACAAGGTTTTAAACAACTGAACTGTTTTGTGATTCTTTGAAAGCACAGTAAAAATACTAGTTATTGATGTGCTATTGGTTTGTCTTTGAGACTGTCATGTATTATGTTTGTGTTGATGTTTTTGTAGTGTGTTATCAAATTCTATATTTTTGCAATAAAACTTTTAAAAAATCAACTCTTGAGGTAGCTTTCATTGTCTGACAGCCTTACAGCCAGTGCCACTGCATGACACAACACATCCACAGGTAGGGGTTTCTTTTAGGATGACCTAAGAGTAAATATCTGTGCTCTCTTGTTATACTAATACCTGTTGAACAAAATGATTCACTACATGACATATTTAGCCATTTTTAGCGATGCTAGCAGCAAGGCTCTAGGAATAACTATCTCCATCTGTCGCTGGTCGGTCCACCACTTTGGTCCAGACTGAAATATCTAAACAACTATAGGATGGATTGCCATTAAAATTTGGTCTCCAGAGGCTGAATCCTACCGACTTTGGTGATCCCCTGACTTTTCATCTAGCGCCACAAGGAAGTCAAAGTTTTAACTTATCCAGTGAAATATCTCAACATCTCAATGATTGGATGGATTGCTGTAAAATTTGGTTCCAACGTTTATATTCCTCTCACAATTAATTATGATAACTCTGGTGATTATTTGATGCTAATTAGCAAATGTTAGCATGCTAACACACTAAACTAAGATGGCAAACATGGTTAAAGTTATACCTGCTATATCAGCATGTTAACATTGTCATTGTTAGCATTTAGCTCAAATCGCGCTGTGCCTCACAGAACCGCTAGCATGGCTGTAGATTCTTAGTCCTGTTTACTGATGTCCTCGGTGACAAAGCCACGCATGTTTTGAGTTTACCTTACGGAAAGTGGCAAATGTCGGAAATACAAACACCTACTTTGTGTTATAGATGTTATAGATGCAGCTGTGTGCATTGTAGCTTCTTACTATTATTGCTGTTCATCTTTACCAGTTAATAGACCGAAATATACAGGCTGTGAACTTTATTGTAATGTACTTTGTCAGGATTTGTGATCTGTTTTTGTCTGTGTTTATATCCCTTGTTGGTTTCTATGTAATGAGCTATTTTAGCCAAACAGTGTAATTGCTGAAAGATGTTTCCCACCAATGCAATTAGACATGGTTTATTTGTTGAAATACCAATTGTCAGGGTAACAAGGGAGCTAGTTAGCTGTTTTTCTCTTTGTCTAGATGGAGACTGGGAGGGAAGGGGGGATGTAGATGGAGACAGATGGATAAATGAACACAAAGACAGTTTTTGATCAACAAAGCAAATCAAATACTGCCCAAGTAAAGAAAGTCACCCTAACTAACACGATTCCCATCTATGTGCTGAACTATTTGGTGACATTTATTGTCAATGGTGCATCATGGCTGACAACACAATCCAGTAGAATACAGTTCATCCCTGGGTTATAGTGATAATGAGCTGTGAAGTTCTGTAAAAGGCATGATTGTCTTAAAACCTGATGATGCAAGACATGGCAATGATGTGTCTGTCAGATGCATTGGCTGCTGATGTCAGCAGCCCATGTCATTGTGTCTTCTCTTACAAAAGAGCCAAATATGCGAAAGCCTTGCTAACAATTAGCGTATTAGCCAAGACTAGTATATCTGATTTTATTTACAAGAATGTGGTGAATGGTCATGATGGCGTATTTCTTTTTTAAATCCTTATGAGAGGTTTTACAATAGAAAATAATTTGCTTAATCTCCTTTGCAATACATAAAAAAACCTAATTCACACGGCTTTTCAGGATTTTTGTGATAACCTTGAATCATGTGTGAAGGTGACACTCAGTTCTTACAGTGCTACAGTAGTTTATATGTAAATATCAGCACCAAATGGCTGTGTGTGTGTGTGTGTGTGGGTGTGTGTGTGTTGTGATGTCAAATCAAACCTAGCGGATCTCTGGGGGAATCCACTGCCTGCATGGCTCAAGGTGATTATTACACTCACACACACATAAAGTGCATGAAGGTGAAATTAGCCATCACACTATCAGTGTGGCTATTACCAAAACCCCTGTATCAGCGGCTTGAAGAAAAAAGCTGCAGGGGGTGTGTGTGTGTGTGTGCTGGGATTGCACTGGGGCCATATTCCCACTGGTGCTGACTGGGATTGTTCTCGGATGGATGGATGGGTTTCTCGCTTTGGGCAAGCCCGGCTATCTCTCTGTATGTGTGCATGCCCTCACATACCTGCCTGCCTGCCTGCTTGTCTGCCTCTCGCTGTTTTGACCGGCTCTGTCTGCCAGACTGCTACATGCCTGTACATCTCCATATCACATTCAGTTTGTGACTCTATTAGGTCCTTCCTGCCTGGCTCTCTGTCTGCCTTTACATCTCTGCCCCAGTCTGCCGCTCTTTACTGTCTCGCTGTCTATTAGACTGTCACTGTGTCAGACTAAAGTCAGGCATCCCAGGGCACGATAAAGTAATTTTCTATTGAAGAGGTGTCCGTGGTCTAGGCGTCCCAAGGGTCATTTGAAAATCATTGCAGAGATGCCTCTTTAATCATTATGAATGACCTTCAGCAGAACATTAGCTGTCAGTTTAGGCGTGATTGTGTGGGTGTCTGTGAATCTATGGGTTTTCGTGTAAGTATGTCAGAATGTAGGCATGGGTATATGAATTCATTTCTCTGTATGTGTTTATTCTGTATGTGCATCTACATCTGTACCTGCTCCTTGTGTTTGATGTTTGCTTTACGTGGGCTGTTTATGACATTTTATGCAATGTGTTTGTCTAAAGAGAAACGTTACTGTGAAAGTAATGCAGGAAAAAGGCGTGCAGGAAGTACTTTGCAGTCAAAAGCTGGTGCCGGTGCAGATTTTATAGTGGGCTAGGTGTTTAAAATGGCAGTGCTGTTTTGAAGCAGACTTGACCTAGCCTTTTAAAAAATGCAGAAACTTGCAGGGAAATTATAAGCTTTGTGAGGTTACGGTCACTTCACACTCATATTGGTTTTTCCAGGAAGGAATCATCCTCCGAGCTGAAATAGTAACTGCTTGTGTGTGCATCTATTAGTGTGAGCATGCTTGAAGAGGCCCATTAATAAACAATTTCCTTGCATTAAAATCTCAATTAAAATACATATCTGTGAAATAAAATGTTTTTTCACTGTTGAATCATCTTATTAAGAAATTTAGGAAGTGTAACTTTTAACTCAAAAACTCAGGATACATAATTGTAACTTCAAAACTGAAATTCCAGCATTGTTTAGACTGTGTTTACATAGCATGCTCACTGAAGCATATAATCTGTTGAATGAGAAAATGAAGCAAGACTGTCTCAGTGTGATATTGAGTCACAACAGTCCAACTGCCATCTGTCAGCATTAAAAAGAGTTCTAGTACAGGCAGGTTTTAGAAGATGATATTGTCATTGATATAAATGATAATTTCCACTTGTAAAATTTAAAAAGAAAACATATTTTCCTCATATGTCCAGGTCCTGGCCTTCTAGTTGCCAAAATGTAATTTTTTAAATCACTTGTCATGCAGATGCGAGCTCAAGGTGCATGTGGCCAGATAAAGCTGCTCGGCTCCGTGTAGCAGCCACCCTCAACACCCATTAAACTGTTACTGGAGGTCTGACCCAGACCAAATAAGCTGCTGGTAAATAGCCTTATCCATTCTGCTACTGATCCGAGAAGCCTGCCATGAGAGGGCTGTGTGATGTCAAGTGGCTGGCAAGGACACACATTTACACAAACACACACACACTCACACAGAAACCTTGACAGCGGTAGCAGTCTGGCAGGTCTTTGTGTAGCACTTGAGATAACTCAACACACACATTGTCTCTCTCTCTCTCTCTCTCTCTCTCTCTCTCTCTCTCTCTCTCTCTCTCTCTCTCTCTCTCTCTCTCACCCACAGTCTGTCTCCTTCATACAACGGCAGCCAGAGGGACGTACATTTGTCACTTGCCCAGATGTTTTTCCAAGGTCCTTTATTCAAAGCAGTCAATCATATGTGCAGAAATGTCCCTAATGTGAAGTCCCCTTGGTGCAATGGCTGTGTGTGTGTGTGTGTGTGTGTGTGTGTGTGTGTTTAAGTTTGTGTATGTGCATCCATGCATGTGTGTGGAAGGTCAGTCAAGGTGAGATGAAAGTGCAGTTAACCTGAGACACAGGGAGGTAATATATAACAACTACAATATTTCGCACACACTGCACACACACACATACAGTTGCTATTTCTCTGGTCTAATGAGGTCTGTCACTCTGGCAGACACACACACACACACACACACACACAGATTGTAACTGACTTGGCTGGGCACACACTCTTTTTTCCTATTTTCTTCATGAAAACAAAATCAAGCATCTTTATCTGACACAGTTTCATTCATGATTCTCTTGAATGCTCACAAAACCATTTCCATGTTAAGTGATGAAATTATCTGCAATGACTTTATGGAAATGCATGTGCTGTGATGCAAAGCAAAATATGTCATAATTATTGCTAATATGTCAGATCTGTAAAATGAATAAATCAACTCTGGTCTTCTTATAGTCAGACCAGTACTCGGAAATGTAACATACATATTTATTTTTCTATTTCATGATCCAGCCTGTAAATGTTATCCTTTGTCAACCAAGAACTTACCCTTACCTACTTTTCTTCAAAACAAGATTTTCGCAACCTTTTCTAATGCTTGACCTATTTTTTTTTATCCAAATATGTAGTATGGAAGCAGCTCCCAAAAGATTGATAAAAATGGATGATATTTTATTTTGAATATATTAAATGAATTATCTGTATTTGAATCTTAAAAAAAACTCCCACAGCCCTTTTTGCATATGTAGATGCTTGATATGCAAATAACACACTTTTAGCTGGCGGAACCTGTGCTTCAACAGCATTGGCTTCACCTGGTGAACAAACAAAAGGTAAAAAAGACGGAAACGTTGTGAGCATTCCAAGAGAAGTCCGAGAGATAGAGCCGTACGGTCGTCACATAACCTTTGTGCACGATGAGCATGAAAGAATCATGTAAGAGAACTGCTAAAAAAAAGCAGCACAAACTAAGTAGAAAGGTGAAAAGGATTTGAAGAGTTTCACATCAAACCTTGCATGGTGTGCACTGCCACATTTGGAGGTTGTTAGCCCCCTCAACCTCGCTCTATAATGAAGAGGTGCTGCCTGCCCACTGAGCTGTCTGGTCTGATAATTATTCTGACATTACCCACTGAGAGCTGGAAGGGAATTATCCTGCACAGCGTCTGCTTGCCATACATTCTCCATAATCACCCTCGCCATGCATGGGCAAATGTGTGCACTAGGCATGAGTACAAAATGTGTGTGTGTGGAGCAGTGTTGGGAATAGCATGTAGCACAAATGAACCACAGTCACTTTACCTTTTGCTGTTATGAAGGTGCATGATTCAATTCAATCATGTAGCAGCTACTGATCAAATTGTGACATTTTATGAAAACCTAGGAAAGCTTTGTCTGTCTTTTCTTTGACTTTGAATTGACTCGTTGAATTGAGCTCATAACCAAAAGTTAGCCAATATAATAAAAATATTTAGTATAGGTAAGGCAGTTCAGCAGTTGTCCCTCCTGCTGTATTCACCACACTCCCGACCTTTACATCACATGTACAGGTATGTGCATGTGTGTGTTGCAGGGCTTTGTATTAGGATGATGTATTTCTTCACAGTCAGAGGATGAGTTGTAAGGCAAGTCCATTCACACAGTTAATAAAATGCGATGCAGATGAAACAGCAATGTTAGTGCTGCAGTATGACAATGCTGGTCTCATACTGGATACAGGATCTCCTGTTTCAGCATGTGAGGAGAAGAATGCAATAAAACGCCTACAAATAACTGAGCTGGGAGCTTCATTAGATATGTTTTTGTGCTTCTTTATATCAGATTCACTACAACAGACATCCCTCACAGCTGTGATGCTTGCACAGTGTACCTGCTCATAATTCCGATTGGGTTTCAGTATGTTGAATACAGTAATGCAAAGCAGCAGCAACCCTCTGTGAAAGCATCCTGAGGGAGAGCAGAGCCAGATGTTTCTCACAGTTTGAACAAGTTTGGTTTGTGAAGTAAAAAATTCTATTTTTTTTCCCTTGTAGAATTTACTTTTTTACTAATTAATGTATTGATCTTTAGCATTTGGGAGATTGGAATCTGCATTAATATTAACTGATTAAATTCAATTTAGTTTAGATCAGTTCAGTGGCGTCTAATTAGGTAAATTTCGGTTCATTACAATCCAGTCAGTTTAATGTAATTCAGTTAAATTCAAATCAGTAAATAACAAATGTTTTGATCCCAGAACGTGTTGGTACTGAAGATGATTATAGTCTCCCATTTTAAAAATTTGAGTTCAATCAAAATTCTTCAACTCTTCAACAGAGCACAAACATTTAAGCCGGCAAGTCTGTACTTTTTACAGGCAAATGCAATTTCCTAGTAAAACTCTGAAAACCAGGACCACCACTTTCTGTAGTACATGATGTGAAAATGTGTGGCTTTCCTCAGATATGTATAAACTGGAGTTAATAGCTGCGCGAATGCCTTGGTGTCTGTGAGAAACATCCCATTTATCTTAATATTCACTGTGCTCTGCATAGACAAACTAATGACTGCAATGCATCACCTGCATGTTGTATTTCAGTAATAAAAAAAAAGTGTGTGTGTGTATTATTGAGCGTGTAACAATGTTCTTTCTCAGTCTCCCTGCATGTCTGTTGCACATTTATAAGTATTTTGCTCAGTATCACATATGTGTAATGCATCATGTGTAATGAAGTGGCTCTTAGTTCAACCCTGTCTCCTTGGAATTCCATGCAATGAATTTGAATTGTGAGGTACGCTCACTGGCCAATGCAGTGTGAGTAGTGTGACACTCATTGTAGCACAGGAAAGAGTGACTGTGTGGAGGAGGCTGGGCATACAAAGTGTGTCACTTTAACACCTGAGGCCCGGGTTCATGTTTCATCTTATACTTCAACCAAGCATTGACTTTTTTAAGGGATCAGTTCACCCAAATCACAAAAAACTTTACCCCTTGTGGTATCTAGCCATTCAGATACTTTCAGTGTTAAGTGCGCAGGTTTTGAGATATCCAGATCTTAATGTCTGCCACCACAGCATTTCAGTGGAGGTAAATGGAATTTTATTTATGCTGTTTTTATTGGAATTAATCTACAGAAGAAATAGTCCTATTAAAAACCATTGACATTGAGGTCTGTGGATTATCCTGAGTGACAGGCACACGGTATCTGATGAGTTTTTCAAATGTAATTTTTCAATGCTTTGAGCAGCACAAATGAAATTCCATTCATCTTGGTGGCAAAATGTATTTAGCTAACACAAAATAGTTGCATATGAACATAAATCTCAGAGAAATGGTTGTTCAGTCTGACCTTTGCTTCAGCAGTAGTGCTCACTACAGTGTGTAATAAGTCATTATTAAGTCATGTTTCTAAAATGACTATTGATTTTGTCCCACAGTGAGAGCGAGCTGCCGTGGGCTACAACAAAACGCACAGATGGAGATGTGAGTGAAGTTTCTATAAGGACAATCTCAGCAGACGATCAGTTATCATCCGCAACTGATGATGAATCACTTCGCTGTACTTTGATCAGTTTGTGCTTTTGATATTCCCCTAGAGGTATTTTCTTCTTATTTTTTCTTATTTCCTTTTAAATTGTATATATTTTACCTTTGCTATATTTTTTTATTCCCTGTAAAGCACATTAAATTCCCCTGGTGTATGAAATGTGTTATACAAATAAAGTTGCCTTGCCTCTCCCTGGCAGAAAAAAATCAATGAATGTTTGAATTACTTTGAATGGATGATTTGTCTGAATATACAAGGAATGAATGAATGATGTCTAAGGTTAAGATGAGTGCATTTCAGAGCACACAATTCCAATGTCTTTCTGCTTTTTAACATCTGTCTGAAAGAGAGGAAACAGAGATTCTTGACTGCTTGACCTCATTTGGGGCAGTGGCTGATTCCGTCTCATGTTGTTGCATTTTACTGCAGTCAATTTTTTTTTATACAGTTATTAAATACAGGCATGTATATATATATGTATGTATGAGCATGTGTGTGTTATGTGTGTATGTGTGTGTGAACCCATTTAGCTCAGTGTCAGACCTTCTGAAAGTGTATGTCGTAATACATTCAAGTCCATTAATGCCTGGGAATGAAACAGAATCCAAAAGAGGACACACACACATGCATGCACGCACACACACCCGCCTGCGCGCACACACGCACAGAGTGCTGTATGTCTCTGATAGCTTCTATTATCTAGGTCTCCCTCCTGGCTGCACATCAAACATGGATGAGCTCCAACCATAAAAGGCTCCGTTTTCCTTTGATTTATACAAGGAATAAAAATCGCAAAGGTGAAAAGTCCAAACCATGCATATTTTATCAGCTCTCTGACACCAAAGGCAAGACGGAACAAATTTTAACATAGAGCAAAACTTAAAATAGACCATGATAGGACCAAATACAGGAGCTGCAACATCAAACCTCCTGACCTCATTGGCCAAAAGCCTTCTAACCTGATCCTGTATCAACAACGACACAAATAAGTAGATTTTAACCATTTTACAAGCAAGTTTGACTTCACTTGATTCATTATTCAGGCTCTTTTTGGATATTTAACTGGGGAATAAACACATGAAACTGAAGTCTAGACTGAAATGTAAACATGATATTTTACATGAGGCTCAAGTTTTTCTTGACACCGCAGAGATTGAGAGAACAGATACTGCTTTAGGATCGAAAAACCAGTCCTCGGGGCCCAGTTTCTCTTATTCCTTGTTAAAAGACAGCGGTGATTACAGATCAGTACTCGGGCAATGAGAGGCTTTATCTATGTGTCCCCATGGTGTTTCCACTAATAGTTCCTATGGCAGCGAGGGCGGGGGCCGGGTGGTGTGTGTGTGTGCAGGCCAACCATTGGTGAAGAGGTGAAATAATGAGTAGCTGTAGCTTAAAGAGCCCCTTTTCCAATCTGAGAATCTGACAGTGACACAAAATTAGAACAAATATATTCAGAAAATGTACTCTCACAGCAGCCAATGTCATATCATATCATTATACACAAATAATTGATAAATATTAAAAATAAAAATAAAAAATTGATCCTTCGATGTCGGCTCTTCCTATCATTGTGAAGCAGAATTCACCAAGCGTTGGATTGTTCACTCACTAATAGGGAACGTGAGCTGGGTTTAGACCGTCGTGAGACAGGTTAGTTTTACCCTACTGATGATGTGTTGTTGCAATAGTAATCCTATTGTACCCTTTAAAAAGTGGCCTCCCTATATTTAGCCACAAATATCTATTTTTGTCAAATAGTGTCACTACAAAATTACCATGACACCTAATTTAAGTTTTGGCTGATTCTGTCTGGTTTAAGGAGATAGGTAGAAAATCACATGGTGTGCAGTTTTTTAGGTAAAGCTCTTGAAATGTATGATACCTCTATATGATACCTTTTATACCTATGTTAAATGCTTTGGTTAAGGGCTCCAAAATCATACAGATACCATACAGATACAGACCACTCCCTTACAGACACATCTACCTCACCTTTCTTTTGTTAGTTCTTCCCCAGTCCCATCCACCTATTCTCCCCCCATTATGACCATCCGTCTGTACTGTACATCCATCTGCCCTCCCTCCCTCCCTCCCTCCCCCCACCAGTCTATTCATAAATCGCTCCATACATAGCCCCACTCCCATCCCCACTTTCCCCCACTCATCTCATCCTTCCTTCCTGTTCCCTCTTGTTCCCACTCCCCATTTTCTCCCCTTCCCCTTTTCTCCATCCATCCATGCTGTCTGAATAATGCAGCGGCCACGCAGCTGCACTGCCATTGTCCCTGCTTCAATGTTAATGTTGTGTCCTTGTCACAATTATTGGGTCACTATCATCCATCACAGCTAATCATCGTCATACAGATACATGGACAAACAAAACACATTACGGAGAACAAAGGCACACGCACGTAGAGAACAAAGGCGCACATGGAGCAGAGAAACATGTTGCGGTTTATGACGCTCGTGTTAAATTAAATGATGCACTTTGAAAAGGCGAACACGACGCCGCTTTATTTCTGGCACTGAAACAGATGCCGCACGCAAAATGTGCAGTAGATATAAATAGAAATAATATCATTTGTATGTGTGTTCTTGTTAAACTACTTTTTTAATGATCTAAAAGGTCACATTTTCCACACATTTTTTTATTCTGAGTGCCCAATAGTACCTCCAAATATCAACATTTCATCCCAAATCTCTGTGAGAAAAAGGACATTTGGGGCTGCTGTTCAACACTATAACCAAATCACTAAAGGGTCAGTTCACCTAAATCAACAAAAAGCAAAGCTTACACCTGGTGGTGACAAGCCATGCAGACAATTTTGTTTTTTATGTGTCAAGGTGTTAAGATATTTAACACTGAAACACTGAAACATCTGTTGCTACACCTATAGGATGGGAGAGAATAGAAATGGGATTTTTTGTTTGTTGTTTGTGCTGTTTCAATCATTATTCAAAACATTATATTTAAAAATTAATAGCAATTTGTCATCCCAATACTGCTTTTCGTATTGGGGTGGCAGCCGAACATGGCTGTGTCCGAAATCACTCTCTATTTACTATATAGTGCACTAAATGTACTGTCCCCCATTTTATTTATGTGTCTGAATTCTGAGTATGTAGATTTCCGCACTATATAGTGCCCTCAAAAAATCCACAATGGAACGAAAAAAGCAGTGTCCACGGCATGTACACTACCCCCCTGCTAACAATCCCACAAGGCAATGCATCGCATTTTATAGACACGAAAATCACTGTTGTGCATAAGTGTCAAAAATCTCAATTTAGGGCTCACTATATCTATATAATGTGTATTATGTAGAGAGTAGTGAATGAGTCAACGAAGGAGAGATTTCGGGCACAGCCTAAAACTACCTGCATAAGTAGATACCATTAGGAGTAAGTTGAAAAAAATATTTTTTTTGCAATTTGGGGGAACTGACCTTTTAATTTATAAAGGTTTCTCTCCCAAATGCACCTGTTACCTGAGGTTCACTCCTCGCTGAATCTAATAACAATACAGATGATCATCTAGTCTCAAATCGCTCTTCTTTGTGAATAAAGTAAGGCCTCAAAATAGTCCAAAAATAATCACTGGCAATGAATGTGGCTTCCATTGCCACAATGACGCCTGGCAGGTCATGCATTATTATGTGTTTTTGGTTTACTTTATGCAATGATGAATGTGTGAGTTGTGTCTGCTCTCACCAAGGCATTTGCTCAGAGCCATCAAGAGCAGTTTGTAACAACTCAGCTTTATTGTAGAAGACTGTCAGCAACAGTTTTATTATTTAGAGCTGTTGTTGTAGTTTAATTTGTAGTGAAAGTCTTCATATAATTTCAAGATGTGTTCCTCCCTTCGAGTTTCGATCACCTCTGTGGTTTGGCTTTGCTTCAGATTCATGGATCAAGGGAATAAAGAAAGCTTGTGATGGAGAATGGGTCTTTTTGTGGGATTATTTGTTTGATTTTCATCAAACAAACACTTTTTAGTGAAGGACTCAGTGTATGGATTTGGACTGCTGCTCTGAGAATTTGTGGTGGCGGGGGCTGAAGGATGGGGGCTAATGCGGATTAGGTTAAACAAACCCATTAAAACATGAAAGGTTGTTGATTGCTGATGTGGGAGTATCAGACATCTCCTCTTAGAGACCAGGGGCTTTAGGGTATTGGGCCTGTGCGTGAATGTGTGAATGTGTGCATGTGTGTGTGTGTGTGTGTGTGTGGTGCAAATTAATCGATAGTGATGAGAACAGGCTGGTTTCCATTACCTATTTAATTATCCTCCGTCAAACAAACATGATAGCACCTTGAGATCACTTAGACCTCGGCCCTTCGCATATACACCCACCCTTAGACACACACACACACACAGAGAGTGAGCGAAAGAGAGAGAGAGAGAGAGCACAAAAGTACAGGGTCACTTTTACTTTTACTATCATAGAAAATCGGAGAGAATCAAGGTCACTAAAGCAGAGAAAAACACAAATGCATTCACAAAAGAGCAAAGATAGCAGGTTCTTTAATTAACCCTGTTCTCTGACCTTTAAGTTGAGGACAGAAAGTAAAAATGGTACTAATAAATCAGGCCAATTAGGTGAGATAGTATTATTTCATGCAGTTTTAACGTCATTGGTTAAGGAATTGCAAGGAATTGTGCTGCCACTGACCTCATGCCGCTGAGTGATCAGCTCAAGCGCCATGAGGCATAAAGCCTCGTTAATGTCTGTTACAAAGCAGCTGAGCAGTTGTTGTCTGCTGTCAGCATCTGACTAGACTGACATAAATAATAAAGACTTTCTGGCCGAAATCAAAATATTTATGACTTGTCTACACCAAACCACAACAAGCCATTTGGATGCTACAGCTGGGAAAGAGCAACATGGCCGCAGTCTGTGTCTGACAGACAGCTGTGAGAAGTGTGTGTGTGTGTGTGTCTGCTGGCTCTGCTGTCTCTCTGGCATGATTACATAACAGGCGATCTGCAGTGAAATCTGTGTGTGTTGTGTATATGTGTGTGTACAGTATGCGCATGCAATTGAGAACGAGTTTGTGGAGCCTATCGTGCGACTCAGTGCGTATGTGTGACCTAGCAACGTAGTACAGTCTCTCATGGCTTCATTAGGGCATAAACCAAAAGTTCAGACTCTATAACCTTCAAATTATTACCCTACTCGCTCCAACTACTGTGTGTGTGTGTGTGTGTGTGTGTGTGTGTGTGTATGTGTGAGTTGTTTTGCTCACTTTTTCTTATTTTTCGAATATATTGTCATGCCAAGCTTCTCACAGTTTTCTTCATGTCTTCTATCAGTTTTCCCGCTAACTTTTTCTCTTATAGAGTTGCAAAGTGGGAGGAGCCGCTGGTTCTGAATGTGTTTTCCCCACTCTGAATTCCTATTTTTTAATGATATCCTCAAAGTTCCTCAACACAGAAACACAATAAGGGTCTCCAGGATGATTTAAAGATACTGTAGGTCTATGTTATGGCCATCAGTTTTAATTATTTCAATTTCAACTTATTTCTGAGAAGTTGTTTTTCCCTCATTTCGGTATGGAAGGCTGTAAATGCTAAAACACCCATGAGCCCAAAATGTAACAGTCACACCTGTTGCACACACCAACTGTGCCATACAGACGAAGTAGAAGAAGTCATGGTACAGTTGCTGGAATATGCCAAATTGGGGGTTGAATATGATCAAATCTCTCCTTTTCTGGAGAGTTAGCCTGTGTTTGATGCTGGGAAAATGAACAGTAATGCGACATGAGCAGATGTAGGCCTACATTAAGTCTTTAGACAGTGTTCAGGCTTACAGAAAACAATGGTTGACAAAATACGTAGTTTGTCATTGCCCTGACACCCCACCAGCAGGATGAAATAATTTGTCAGTGCTTTCCAAAACTGGTTGGGTATAGGCACAAAAACAACTTGGTTAGGGTTACATAAACATTGTGATTTGGGTTAGAATGACTACTTCATTAAGGTTAGGGGACCTTCGTCATCATGGTTGCAATAATAACCACTTGGTTAAGGTCAGGGAACGGCCAGAGTCATTGTTAAGAGTTGCAGCAGAGTAAAGGGATTTGGCACCAATTCACCTACACCCTAGGTGCATGGAGAAGGGAAGCAGTTTCGAGAGGTCCAAACTAAAGCAACACTTGTTGCATTTCAGCTTGTGGCCGTCATGAGGGTCATCACCATCCAAAATTGACCCAGAATCTGAAAGTGAACTGATTTAAACTGTTGAACGCCCTGTATCTAAACATTAGCAGCGCACGTTTTATGTAGACACAACTGTAATGTTGACCTTTTACCAAAGAACCAGCTATTTTCTGGCATAGTTGCTCCTTTGTTTGTACTGAAGATTCAACCAGGAGAGGTTCATACCTTTCCAAGCTTTGCAAGTGCACCAATGCCAGTCACCTAACATTGTCTATGCAGAAAATGAACAGGACTTTTACTACTGGAACTCTACAGTAGATACCTGAAATAACGCCTACTCTTTTGCAACTCTATACTAGAGATAAGGAAGGCAGTACAGGAGAGTTATCAGTTCCAGGTCCTACACACAGGACCACTGCAGCATTCCACTACCTCAGCTCTCTCTCACTCGCCCTTCACTTTTTTCCCCTCCTTCATGAGTCCCGCCTCATCACCTCTCTTTCTCTCTTCCCACTCCTCTGGTGTTCTCTCATTTTTCTCCCCCCTGCTGCATCCTCTCCCCTCTCTCTACCTCTCTTCCCCTCCTCCCCACATGTCTGTCTGTTCGAAACTGGAGCAACGTCTTAATCGAGGCTCTGAGACGTGACGGGAATTTCTAAGCAAGCCCGGCTCTGCAGTACAGACACAAACACACACACACACATTCTGCTTGGCAGCCAATTAACAGCCTGCGATCCAGCGCCAAAGGAATAACTGCATGTTGATGAGCTGGCGGCTCTACGTGTGTGTGTCTATGTGTGTGTGTGTGTTTGTGATGAGCTGGTGGCCGTCAGAACCACTTACACAGATAGAAGGATATCTCTTTTATGTGTTCAGGGGAAAGAGGGGGATTATGGCGCATTAAAAACCATCTCTGTGAGGGACAAACTAAGACAGGAACAAGGAAGTGCGAGTTTGTGCCCAAGGTTCTTTGTGTGTGTGTGTGTGTGTGTGTGTGTGTTTGATGCTGTACCGGCAGCTTCAACCTATGTGTGTGTTTGTGCATACAAGCAGCATTAGGAGAACAATGCGGATGATTTACATGGAGCTGAGTCTTGCTTTCTCCTCCTCCTCATCCTCCTCCTCCTCCTCCTCCTTCCTCTATTTTCGTTACCTTTCGTTCTCCTCATCCTCCTCACTTCTATCCTGCCTTCACTTTGGGGAGTTCATCCAAAGGTGAACGCCTGACAAAAAAAAAATGTACCCCCTCCCCCCTCAAAAAAACTCATATATTCCCTTTATGTGTCAAAGATATTGACACCAGCCTTGACACAATATCCCCGAGCAGCAAAGCGCTGTGTTTGCCGGTCCAGGTTTCATCATCCGTCCTTGTTTTTTTGAGATAGAATATGTTGAAAAGAAGACTGTGGGTTTAAATCCTGCCTTCTGCGTTGTTGTTGTTGTTGCCCTACTTCTCCGCACAGCCCTTCATATCAATCATTTCTGTACACTCTCTGGATAAATAAATAAAATACTGGCAGATGAAAGGTGTAAACTACTATTAACAAGTGAATAAAATAATACTCACTTCTGTTACATTTTCAAGCTCAGCCAAGAATTCATTGAAAATAACTCACCTGTACAGTGTATGTTTTTCCTTAAATTTCATTGACATGTCTTAAAACATGAAACAGGTGCTATTTTATTCCTGTGTAACTTAGTTTTACACTTGTGCATCCAGGTGAGGTCTTTCACATAATGATCTCTTTAGATGTGACCTGGGCAGCACACTGTATAGCTGGTGCATTATGATCACTTGATGCATAATAGCATTGATATGGTTGTGTTGTTCACTTTTGATCAAAACTAAAACCAGTATGTGTTGCAAAAATAACAACAGAATGAATGGAAAGTGCAAATTAAAAGTTACAGTATTAATTAGAAGCTCTGTATAATCATGTGTAGCAATGTACAGGGAAGCTTTTTTATTTCATGTGTTAGTAAATTAAATTTGTCTTTTGTTAAACTAGGATGACAACTAGCGGCAAAGTGCTGAGATAGCAGGAACGTTGCTGGGGTTTGGAGGCTCGTTTTGTTGGTAAATGTTTGTGGAAGGGGAGGCTGCCATCTAGTGGAGACATGTGCTAACGACAGGGGAGGATCAGAGGAAACTCCTGTATGTGCAGAACATAAAAAGTTTGGACAGCCTCATGCTGAGATATTACAGTAAGCAACACTGTGTTTCATCTGAGGAACTCACTCACTAAACATCCACTGAGGAGGCTGTCTATCATGGATTACAGTGTCCCTTCAGCAGTAGTTGGTGGTAGGTTGAATGTAGTATTCACCAAATGTCCATTAAAGGTGGATCTATGACATGTCAATTAAAAGATTATTCACTTCCCATATAATAACATAATTTAATATATTTTACAGTTTCCTACATTCCTTAAATTCCCAGTTAACTTGTTTCTTCTAGTCTAAGTAACACAATGACTAACCTTTAATTATCCTCCATCTTTGACATTTTAAACTAATTTTGAAAGTGTGTAGATTTTCTCAATCTCTGGACTGTAACCTTATTGCATAAAAAGACAGAGAGAGCAAACGACATGAATAGAAAATAGAAATAGAAAATAATCTAACAGAAAGGTTCCTGAAGACACTCTGGAAAGAAATAGCATATTGCCTTCACCATTTTATGTTTAAAAAATGATATATTTTCTTAACTATTTGACTTGAATCCAACACATACTGTGCAAATCGATTTTATATTGTTGGTGGAATCTTCATTTGTAATGATGAATATTTGCATAAGATTATTTCAAACAGCAAACTTCCTGAAAACACAGGAATGATCCAGTGATGTCAGCCCTCCTGAGTAACAGCTCCACCCAGTGGAGAGCTGTGGTAACGACAGGAAAGTTCCTGAAGACTCTGGAGCTCCTCCAGTTAGAATATAAAAGCTGGGACAGTCCCACTGCTGAGACAGAAAGCAACACAAGCACCACAGAAGAGAACAGACACTTTAACAGTGTTTCATCTCACAACAAGAGGACTCAACACTGAACACACACTGAAGATGCTGTGCTCTCATGGATTCCAGTCTGCCCTCAGTCCAGTCATGGACTTCTACTGGCCTGTACGCAGTCTGTGGCCAGAGGTCAGACCTCTGCTCTACCAGCAGGATCTACTGCAGAGAAACCTACAGGAGCTCCGCAGCAGCCTGGAGCTGATGGACAAACTTCAACACCAGATCCTGGAGAAGACGGAGCCTTTCCAAACCAGCGTGGCCGTGCAACCGGTCTCCTGCCAGCTGGAGAAAGAGGGAGAGCACTTTGGCCTGACCCTCAACACTCAAGGCTTTTCCCCAGAGGAGCTGTCTGTCAGGCAGGTGGGCAGGAAGCTGAGAGTCAGCGGGAAGACAGAGAAGAAGCAGGAGGACGGGGAAGGCTCCTACTCTTACAGACGCCAGGAGTTCAGACAGGAGTTTGATCTGCCTGAAGGGCTGAGCCCTGAAGCCGTCACCTGCTACCTGGCTCCAGACGGGAAGCTCCACATCCAGGCGGCCAGAGCTCCATGTGTTGAGGAGGCAGAGAGAGAGCTGCCTATCAAGAGGAGCTCGGAGGAGAAAACACAGCAGAGTGTGTGTTCACACACAGAAGGCAGCAGCACAGAGACAGACAACAGCACACAGGACAAACCTGAAAACATGGACTCATCTGCACGTTGTTGTAACAATGCATAGTAAATGTTTATGTTTTATACAAGAGTTCAATAATGAGCTTGTGCTTTTGTATTTTTATAACTGATACCTGATAAATAAATGTGTTTAAATTGAAATCATGTTCTTCTGTTGCTTTATTGAAATGTATATTCTTTTCTTTTGTTGCATATAGCTTATATTTTGGTATGAAAAAAATGCATACAAGATACTATATGTACAAGAATGTACATATAGTATTGCATACTTATTTAAAAGAGGAAAAAATGCAAAAAAGTTTAAGTGTCTTATACTACTATACTATATGTACTATATGTACTAGAAATACCTTTATAGGTCCAACATGTCTTTTATTACCAGTATTGGCTAATTGTGAAATTTTACCACAGCTCTCCACTGGATGGAGCTGTTAGTCATGAATGCTGACGTCACTGGATTGATGCTGTTTGTTCACAATGTTCATGTCTCATAGAATTGGATGAAAACATTGTAGCTACAGAACACAGGCAGCTTTGCTGAGGTGCAATCAATGTGTTTTCACAAAGGTGACAGCTCAAAGGAAATCCAGCTATAGTTGACTTATCAAACTATTTTTAGAATTGTTACTTGTTAATTCTTTGTTAATCAAACAATTGTTTTCAGCTCAAAGTTTTTCTGGGTTCTGGAAATGATGCGACCACATTTAAATTAATCTCAAAACCACATTCAAGGCGGTAACTTCCAGAGCAGAAATTCCAAAGTGAATCAGATGTCAAAAAGGAAAATCAGATGAATGTTGACAGGAGCCATTCTTCACAATTTCAACTTTCAAATCATACTTTGAATGTTTTACTTCTGCATTTAAAAAGACACATAACTAAAATCTTATTTAGATTAAGATTTTTTTAAAGGGAATTCAAAAGGTTTGGAAGTCAAAACATGATCCATTATCTCAAGCACACAAAGCAAAACAGGAAATGAGGAGTAAAATATTCCAGCAAATGTAATATTACATCCTATTGTAAAGGTAAGTAGATCAAAGTTATAGAATAATTGTCCTGTCACCAAAAACTTAATGGATGTAATTTATAATTAATTCAGATTCAAACCCTCACTTTTTAAAGGTGAAACACTAAGAAGAGCCCTTTCTACCCTTTAAAGTTTTCTTAGCTATTTTTGTTCACCTAACAAGGTGCATTTGTGGCAAATATATAAATAGATAATAATAATTGCAAAATAGTGATAAAAATGTAAAAAAACAAACATAGAATAAGTTTCTATATATTTATTGATCATACTTAAACAATAGAAAAATACATAATTATCATTTATCACTTGCATAAAACACATTTACTCACAGGAGCTCCAGAGTCTTCAGGAACTTTCCTGTCGTTACCACAGCTCTCCACTGGGTGGCGCTGTTACTCAGGAGGGCTGAAGCCACTGGATCATTCCTGTGTTTTCAGGAAGTTTTCAAACTACATTTTATGCTAAATTTAACCAGCAGGCGGACAAAGACACATTATAGACAGATTTCACATTTCCATGAATGATTGTCACAACAAATGTTATGTTATTGTTCATCATGATTTCTCACCAGATTTGATCAATTCTTCAAATGAAGACTAGAGACAGCAAATTATGACATTTTGCACAATATATGTTGAGGCCAAATCAACATTAAAAAGAATCAAAGTTGTTTAATTTGCAAATAAAACAAATATCATCATATCATTTCTTATATCAACACATCAGGACACCTATTATTGGTGTATTTATGTGTTTTCACTTGTGCTTCAATACTATTCAAATGTATAGATATTTCATTTTTGAATTTGTATCCATGCTTGAATAATTTGAAATCTTTCAGCGTGCAATCAACATCAATAAGTATAAAGAAAAGACTAACAGGTCTTGTGTCACTGTTTCCATTTTCTGAAAGTTTAAAATTCAAATTTCTTATGTTTTCTGGATGGTACCAGATGGAAATGATAAATGAATTATATAGCCTTAATTTGACTGGGAGGAGAAAAATGACGTGATCACATTCAAATTTATATTCAGCTATCGTGAGTTAAACAGGGGAAAGTCCAAGGTGATGGAAACCTGAAGGAAGGAAAACCTGATAAATGATATACTTCCCCTCATCTTCATGAATACTTGGATATTTTTCTACTTTGTATTTATTTAGAATTGTTGTTGTTGTTTCAAGTACATCTTACACATTTAATATTAACAAATTCAGAAAATGTTTCAGTGAAAACTTGACCCAATATCTGAAGCACAAATAGCATAAAGGGGCATGATGACATCAACTACCTGAGAAACATGTTTCAGTAAATGAAATGTTCATATAAATAATTCCAGTCAATTCATTGTTTTGTAATGGTAAGAAAATATCATCCTTCTTGTACAGGTCCAAGCAGGACACTATGTAGCTTTTCAGAATAAAAGCCTAATTAAAAACATTTGTACAGTTCTGCAAGCCAAATGCTGATGAGGATGTTTGATCATTTACTGTGAAGTGATAGACTGCTGTTCAGTTGGCTTCTCTGGAAGAGTCGTCCATTATAAAGTGGACTTTCTGTCATTACAAGTTTTGTTTTTGAAACCTACAGAAATAAATTTCATTTATGGCCAAGAATATAAAAATACAATTAAATAAACCGAAGGAGAGGTAAGTTTCACTTTTATATGTTTATTGAATATCTTCAATAATGAAGCACATAATCATCATGCAAAACATTTGCAAAAACACATTTACTATGCATTGTTACAACAACGTGCAGATGAGTCCATGTTTTCAGGTTTGTCCTGTGTGCTGTTGTCTGTCTCTGTGCTGCTGCCTTCTGTGTGTGAACACACACTCTGCTGTGTTTTCTCCTCCGAGCTCCTCTTAATAGGCAGCTCTCTCTCTGCCTCCTCAACACATGGAGCTCTGGCCGCCTGGATGTGGAGCTTCCCGTCTGGAGCCAGGTAGCAGGTGACGGCTTCAGGGCTCAGCCCTTCAGGCAGATCAAACTCCTGTCTGAACTCCTGGCGTCTGTAAGAGTAGGAGCCTTCCCCGTCCTCCTGCTTCTTCTCTGTCTTCCCGCTGACTCTCAGCTTCCTGCCCACCTGCCTGACAGACAGCTCCTCTGGGGAAAAGCCTTGAGTGTTGAGGGTCAGGCCAAAGTGCTCTCCCTCTTTCTCCAGCTGGCAGGAGACCGGTTGCACGGCCACGCTGGTTTGGAAAGGCTCCGTCTTCTCCAGGATCTGGTGTTGAAGTTTGTCCATCAGCTCCAGGCTGCTGCGGAGCTCCTGTAGGTTTCTCTGCAGTAGATCCTGCTGGTAGAGCAGAGGTCTGACCTCTGGCCACAGACTGCGTACAGGCCAGTAGAAGTCCATGACTGGACTGAGGGCAGACTGGAATCCATGAGAGCACAGCATCTTCAGTGTGTGTTCAGTGTTGAGTCCTCTTGTTGTGAGATGAAACACTGTTAAAGTGTCTGTTCTCTTCTGTGGTGCTTGTGTTGCTTTCTGTCTCAGCAGTGGGACCAGCTTTTATATTCTAACTGGAGGAGCTCCAGAGTCTTCAGGAACTTTCCTGTCGTTACCACAGCTCTCCACTGGGTGGAGCTGTTACTCAGGAGGGCTGAAGCCACTGGATCATTCCTGTGTTTTCGGGAACTCTCCTGCATTTGCAGGAGTCCAACACTAGATGTCACTCACACTCATGTCATTAGATTAAAGTGTCCATTCACCCAAATTACAGTAATCATATTCACTTACCTCCAATGGTATCTCACTTTGTTAAATATTAGTTTTGTTTTTATTTGTCCAGTTTGTCAAGTCAAGTCCATTTTATCTAGACAGTCCAGTGTCACAAATTTGCCTCAAGGGGCTTTACAGCCTGTACAGCATTATGACACCCTCTGTCCTTAGACCCTTAATTTGGAAAAGGAAAAATCCCCCCCAAAAAACTTTAACAGGGAAAAAATGGAAGAAACTTCAGGAAGAACAAAAGAGGAGGGATCCGTCTCCCAGGACAGACAGACATGCAATGCCATCTGTATAGAAAAGGCCAACATAGTAAAATTACAGTATGGACAATCAGGATTTAAAAATTATGAATAGATTGTTTTTGTCCAGGTACAAAGACAGTGACACTACTACTACTATGAAAAAACTCATAGTAGTATTAGCAGTAGTAGAAGAAGTAGTATTACAGTTTAGAGCAGCTTTTGGCATGTAGTTTGTAGTTAAATTTAACTATAATTACATCAAAATTTAGTTCACCTTGCCTCCATCTCTCCATTTCCTCATTAGTGTTCAGCAGCTCAGTAATCTCCCTCCTGTGGTCCTTAGATAGACTTATCTTCTTCTGCAACCACATTACTCTGAAGCCACTGTCTGCCCATTAGTACCAAAATCAATGATAGAGACCAGACAAGAATAGGCTTTAATACAATAAAGAGAAGAGAAGAGAAGAGAAGAGGAGAGGAGAGAAGAGGAGAGACGAGAAGAGGAGAGGAGAGAAGAGAAGCACCCAGTTTTATATTTCTTCTTTGTAATTTAAGAATTACTTTAATTTTTTTTAAATTTAATTTATAATTGCTTTTGTTTTAGAATTCTTCAGTGTGGACACGGTGACACTCAGTTTCTTATCTGTCTTCTCTTATGTTGGTGTTTTTCTACAGCAGCCTTCATTCTCCCTGGAGGAGACTCATCTCCTGGGGTCTCATTTCCCATCTCCTGCCTTTCATTTTCCAGCAGCGTAAATAAAGACAGCTCTTGTAATTCCCTTTGTCTTAATGTACCTTCATCTGGCTACGACAGATCCAAAATGCATTTCTTTCCTTTCTGGTAAATATAATTAATATATAAATTTGTGTCTTGTTAATGGTCACAAAACAAAATATTTCTGTCATCTTTTGCCTCCAGAAATTGCACAGGCCCCATGTGTATCATGTGGAAATAACAAAATAACTACCTGGAAATTCACATCATCTATCTTTGTTTAAACACCCACATGCAAATTAGTGCACTTATTGTGAACTATCCAACGCTCTCTGCAATATTTGTTTTTTTTAATGCTACACACTCACAACAGTGGATTTCATTAGTGTACTGTATGATGCAGCTACCTGGCTGACCGGATACAATTTACAATGGTCAGACTATAAATGCTCTTAGCAAATATTCACTTACATTTTTAAATCACTGTGCTGTGCTTGCAAGGCTGGTGGCTGGTGGTTAGAAGATGTATCTCTTCTTTTTATATCTTGTTGCAACCAAAATACAATTGAACTATAACACCATAAAATAATAAAATAAAGGAATTCAAAATAAGGATATTCAATAAAAGTATGTTTTTACAGACAAACATTTATTTACCCTTGGACATCATACATTTTTTTGTCAGAATCCTTGAGGGCAGCAACAAATAGCATTCCTGTTGGTTGTGTTCATCTCTAATAACACCCCCATCCTTTCCAAATTAAACACAAAATCTTTTAATAAATAGTTAACTGGATAACATCACCAGAATCAGTCATTTTCACATTTGTCATGACTTAAAATCCATTAAAGATAAGAGAATTAACTTTTATTGTTCCAAAATCAGATAACATAATTCTTCTATACATTGCACCTTTCTTGGCTAAATGATAACCACAGTCAAAGTCAAGCATTACTATAAATTATTACTGGAGTTATAAAAAGCCATAAAAACTATCAATTTAATCAGGATCAGTTGCATTTAAATATTAGGCAAAGTGGGTGTGAGACATTTTGAAATGTACTCTTAGTTGCCTTCACAATAAAAGTACCCTTTGAGGTAGATCAGTCTCCTGCTCAGTGTTACGCAACTCTTCGAAGGAAAGGTACATTGCATGTGACCTTCAGGTTACCGCCTGCTTGACATGAAGATGCAGTCACAGTGTGTATGCTTTCCAAATGAGTGTGGCGGCAGCATTCAACCTGTGCTCAGTAAGTCCTATTTGGCAGGCAAATGAGCCTCAGCATTGAGCTGGCAGGTTCTGGAGTTGCTTCCATAGCGTCAGCATCTCCTTGGGACTCCGTCTGTGAACGAGCAGAACAGATTTGTAAGCGCAGGGATTGCCCCTTTGTGTCTGTGGGAGATCAAATGTTAAAAAACCCGGATGAGGGCTTGGAGAGAGCCCGAGTCTGTGCAGGCACATGCCCAGATACACATCATCTATTGGGAAAAGGCGCACCCTCTCAGACACCTCTTTCAATCGCAATGCAAGTGAGACAGAGTACACCACCCCTCCTCCACCAGCGTACGGTGGGTACACGCCTTTGTAGAAACGTTCTGGTATGTAGTATTTAGTGGACGGCTCACGGTTTGGCATTGCATTATTGATTACATCCCCCACGAACAAATCCATGTCAGTTTCATTTGTATAGGCTCTCCACAGGGTGTGCTCCTCCCACTGCTTGTGCAGGTAATCCAGAAGGGCGCCTGTTCGAACAAAGACATCATCATCCCCTTTGAACACAAAGATGGCAGTGGGGCAGTATTGCTGGAGCCAATGCCAGAACAGCAAGTCCTTTAAGGTCAAGTTGAAGAAAGTGTCTCTGAAATCCCACTGTAAGATATCCCCATATTTCTGGTTCTCAAGCTGCAGGAGGTTTTTGAGGTCTGGGTGAGGACCTGTACTTGAGTCTTGCCTTCCAAGCAGAAACACTGTGCGCACTAATCCGCCTTTCTTATTTGATTCCCCCTTCACCAGACCACTGTGTCCCCATGTTTCACGGATGGCCTGCCTGTTTTCAAAGTTCCCCACTTGAGATTTGATGGCCATGATGAGCATGGGAGAATCCAGATCAAGACTGCTATTGTTCCTCCTACACATACCAGGCTGGTTGATAAGGAGGGGATACTCCCTGCAGTGCATTGACCAGATAAATGCCCTCATTTGTTCTGGAAAGCTGTTTAAATCCTGCATACGAGGGACTGAACACTTGCGTGACATGCAGTCAGAAATGCATTCATCTTCGACTTCTGATAAAAGCTTAGCTTTTGGCTTACTCATTATCCCAGTTGTGTTTCCTTGCAATATTGGATTGTGGTGACGGTCCCAAGCATGCTGCAACTGGTTCCACAGTGCGCTGTCCTCCAGACGAAGGTTCCAGAAAGGGCTAAGTGGGTGAGAGGCCAGTGCAGAGGAGTTAGCAGAAATCCCTGGGGCAATGTAGTGGATGATTATTTTTGGAGGAGTGTAGGAGATGGTGACAAATATGGACACCATGATGTAAATCAGAAGGTGGCCGGTCATCATGAACGGCAGCAGGCACATGCACAGCAGTCTCCCGTTGCATTTGCAGCATTTGCCCATTGCCCGTAGTGTACAGATCAGACACACACCTGCACACACGTAAAAAAATATATATATTTTTTAATAGTCATAACAAAGAAAACATTTAAATTGCCCCCCTCCCCTCACTGAACTCAGACCACTGCAGTGGCATTGGTCTACCTCGGAGATTTTTAATGCTAACACTGCTGGCAACCCTCTGGAGTTTCTGTCTCCTTGGTGATGGTCCAGTGAGGGTTATTATCTGTTCTTGTCTACACACTCAGAGCATCATCCAGTACCTACCTGCCAGTAGACACACAGCCCCTGTAGACACAGTGTGGAACATTTAATATGCAACAAAGTGGATTAACTCCCTCTATCCTTAGCTCTTATAAGTTGGGTAAACACTGCCACATTATTTTTCCCTTGGCTTCAATAAAGTATTTAAAGTATTTGATTGTGGCTTCACATACCCTATATCTATTTTTTTCTTTTATTTTCTTTTGACAACAGCTCTGTGAATTTTTTTAATTAACTAATTCCACTGTATATAAAATATTGACTGTCACAGTCGGATAATAGCCTAATATTGTAACCTAAAATCTACAACATGCTTTTTCTCTACAGCCTAGCAGCATAAACTTGCAATAATTTGCTATGGAGTCATTCTTACTGTTTGCCAAACCCTTACTAATTTAGGCAATGAATGAAAGACAAAGCATAAAATTACTTACAAGTGTGTGACCTTCTTTCGTTGGTTGAGCCGAATGAGATAAAAGACACAGCAACTTTTCGTGTCCACTTTATGGTTTAGTGTTTTCATCCGGCTTGGTTATAGGCTGGTTATAACGTGGCAGGTCTGTAGCTCATCACTTATGTCCATAACGATGAAGCATAAAGAGAAGCATCCCTTAAATCTAAAACAGGTGTTCTCATAACACAGCAATAGCCGCAGCTGAGCAACAGGTCCCAGGTGACTGTGTGCACAGAGCATGCGCCTCTTTGGCTCCTTAACACCACAGTGTATGATGAGGAAAATACTCAGGTTTGACGTACTACCTATGCTGACAGAGACTGATTTGAGCTTGGGAAGCAGCTTTAGTGATTTCTCCACAGAGAGAGATTTGCATGCAGGTGCTGCAGGTTCTGTCTGCATATTTGCATGATGTGGTCAAATTGCCTGTGAAAGGCTGACCCAACCACAAGCTTCTGGTCATTAATCTCAAAGTGTTAAACATTTTACTGCTTATACAAACACAAACAAAAAAAAGTAGGAGTAAACCTAATAATCCATAATCTGCACTTAGAAAGGCATCAGTGTACTTTTATTCGTGTGTTTGCGGTTTTGAATGAATGAATAAAGAATGAATAAAAGAATTAGCTAATGAATAAATAACATACATTAAGCATGCTTGGGCTTACATGAAAAAAAATCAGTAAAACATTTAAGAAGAAATAGGCTATAATGTTTATCCTTAATATACCCGGTTTAGTGACCACTGACTATACTGTAGCCTATATATCTACTATCATATATATACAAATATACATAAATGAATTACATCAGAGTAATATTTGTATAGGCTTATAGGGTTTATGGTGACCTTATCTAGTTTGTCAGCAGCATAGTTTGCTTCTGTTCCTTTTACATATCATACAAGTGTGTGAACGTTGTGGTGTAGGGGTGTTAAATCACAGATAGTGGCAGTTTTGAAAAGGGAAGCATTGTAAAAATAAGTGCAAACATTTTCTATTTTTATCTATGATATTTATCTTTATTCTATTCTGTTCTATTTAATTGACGAGCTACAGTGTTATGCAATTGGAAAAGGACAATCAAGGTACCCACTGACAAACATCACCGACATACCTTCGTACATAACAGCATATGACGGACACGACCTCAAGCCAATAGAACACACGTCTGGCAACAGGTTATCGGCTGAACCCCGGGATTCAGCCAATGGGAAGAGAGAAGAGGCGGGGCATGGCGGCGTCGCGCTGCCGTTTATGTTTTGCATGAAGCGATACACGTTTGGTTGAGCTTTGAATGAGGGGCCATCATCCCGGCGGCTCGGAGGTGGAAAATACAGTTTAAAGTCTCTCTGGATGCATTTAAAATGAACAAGCAGGCTTCCCTGACAGGTACCCGAGTAGCCGTTCAGCGTCCTTTCATCTCCTCGTTGGGTAAGTGTGTTTTTAACAATGAAACGGATTTGGTTAGCGATCAAACATGCAACAGACCTGTTTATTTGTCTGTGACACAAAGTAGCAAGCTTGCTAGCGGATTTTTTCATACTCTTTTTTTTTTTTTTTTTCTTTTATTTATTTATTTTTTTTTTTTTGAGGCGAGGGGAGGAGGAGAGGGGGGGGGCGGACTATCAGTCATTTCGAGACAAAAGAAACCTGAATATTTCCACTGTGTCTGTAGATCACAGCAAATGCCGTCAAGCAGTGAAATTAACTCGCTTTTTGTGGCTTGTCAAAGTCTACATCCACCGGCTGTTTAGTCTGAATTATCGTTTGTAGCGTTAGCTTATTCTTCAAACCGTGTGTGTGTTGTGTGTATGTTTCGGAGAAGAAGTAACCCAAACAGACAGTTTCTCACAAAAAAGACGAGGCGTTGCAGACAAAATAAGGTTGCTTATTTTGCCCATAAGGCCCTGATAGCCGTGGTCAGCATTTCCAGTAGACATATACATTGTGGCCACATCAGCACGTTTTGTGCTTTTTGTTCCTTACATTAAGACTTTCTGTTCAGTTTGAAAGGCTTCCACATAGGGGCAAAGGCTTTTGTTGTTGCGGGAGTTTAATTCCTCCTCCTGTTGTGTATCAACCTTTAGCAAAAGGAATAACCACAATCCTCAATTTAAGATATCCTTTATTTTACTTTTCAGTGACCCCAATCAAGGTTTTGACCAAGCTACAGTATTTTACTTGCACATTGTGTTTTTTCAGCCTTCCCTTATTCTGGCATCTAAGCCTTCTCCCTGAAGCAGTTGTTTGTGTAGTGTGTGCTGGCCCTAATGGATAGCATGCTTGAATGTTTAGACAACATCAAGCAACTGCAGGTACTAAGATTAAGGCTGTAGTTAATTATTTTCAGGAATGGTCTGCCTCGTTCTGAAAGTCATTCATACTGTTGCACTATTAGTAAGCAGTCCAAGGGTTAAGCCTGTGAAATTAATTCTTAGAAGGAGCTTGGACTTTCAGAGTAAAGTGCCAAGGACAGTTATCCCTTCCTCCCTGGCAGCTGAGTTGAGAAATCTGCATCACAGAGTGGGTTCTATCTGTATTTATCTAAGTGTCATTGATCAATAATTTGGTGCACTAATCTGTACGCCCGACAAAAGTGTCTCTCTTCTGAGAGGACTGGGTCCACGGAAAAAAAGATAGCCTAAGTTTTCAAATTTGATTTAATAATTCAATTGGAGCAAATCCAGAAAGGATCTACAGAGAATACTCTGTCTGAGCATGTGTGTGTTTCCTCATTAGGCTGGAAAATGGATCTTGGCAATAAAGTGAGAGCTATAATACAGGATAAGGTTACAAGTCAGAGCTCATGTCAGCGCCCAGAACCAACTGTTTAGTGTGTGTTGTTGTGGCCATTGAATTCCCCGTTTCACTAGCTGTTTTCAGCACCGTTGTGTCTGTCCGATATGAATTTCGAAACAGTGAATTGCTCACCCGCCAGAATGGTCGATATTCTGATGAAAGGATGTGTGAAACCTAAAAGGTTTGCAGGTTGTATGAACGGGTCAGCATGTTTTATCTGACAAGGCTTTAAGACCCTGCTCCGGAGCAGGGTTTAGGCTAACACAGTCCGACACCGCTCAGCTTTCGTACGAGAGGGTGAACACTGGTTTGTCCTATAGGATTAGTGTAGATATTGACATAGATTTCTCACCTCAGACATAAATTCCTCTCTTCTCATTAAAAAAAAAAAATTAAAGATTGCTTGAACATGACTATAAAGTTATCTAAAATTAGTTTTTAAAGGTTGACCAAATAAAGAAAAGATACCATATATTGTGACACAGGATCACCCACACCCTCACCATTTGGAGTAAAATTGATACTTAGGCAAATGCACAAGGTCTGGAATACTTTGAAAGCTGTGAAAGTCATTTGTGCAGAGCTGCAGTTGTATGAACAGCATCTGTGAGGTTAAGTACCTGACCTGTGACCCAATATGATAAACTGACACTTAGTAAAAACAACTTTTTGTAAATGAAGGATACGTCTGCTCACTTTAACCATCACTTAAGTTTTCAGAAATGTCTCTGTGTTAAAGGATGTGAATGAGTTTAAGTGGTTTTTGCAAGATGGCAAACAGAAAAGCTTAATTTTGTTATTATAATAATATAATAATAATAATATTATAATAAAAAGCACTAAACAGCACAGCAAAGTGTGCACCAGCAGTAGAATGTATTCGTCAGAGGCTGACCAACAGAGAAACAAATGCTGAATATGAAGCAGAATCAGTTAGTGCTTCCAAACCGTGCGCAGGGTGTGTAATGCTATGACTGCCAGTCTGGCTGATACATACAGTACTGTACATGCCGGGAGAGTTAGCAGCAGGGGGTTATTATGATACATGTGAGGGCAAAAAGAAAAAACAAACTGCTCATGACTGTGGACGTGTGAGCATAATTGATGTCACCGTTTTTGGAAGAAAATGTTATGCAATGAGTTGTTTATCAGACTCTTCATCTTCTGAACTGTCTTACTCTTTGTGTTGATGTGTGCTCTCTCTGTTTCTTAGGTTTCTTTAGATGCACTTCTCTCCGCTCCCTACGTTGTGTGCTTTCCATCTGATATTTCCCAAGACTCCTTTAGACTAATGCCTTAGTTTTGACTAGGCAGTAATTAAAAAATACATACATATATTCTGTATAGTTTTTAAAATCTCCAGTGGGAATTCAGACAACAACCCATCACCCGTATCACCCTCCTTCCCCTCTCCCTTTTCCTCTTTACGTCAGATTAAGAGGGGCATCAAAACACACTTCGGACACACGCAAACGCACACATACATACGCGGGCCACCATGTCCTCCATCCTTCCCTTCACTCCCCCGGTAGTGAAGCGCCTCCTGGGGTGGAAGAAGACTCCAGCAGGGAGCGGAGGAGCCGGAGGAGGAATTGGGGGAGTAGGGGAGCAGAACGGAGGAGGGCAGGAGGAGAAATGGTGTGAAAAAGCGGTGAAGAGCTTGGTGAAGAAGGTGAAGAAGACTGGGCAGCTGGATGAGCTAGAGAAAGCCATCAGCACGCAGAACAGCAACACAAAGTGTGTCACCATACCCAGGTGAGATGAGGACACACACACACACACACATCCTGTATTTCTATGCCTTTGTCTTGTACATGCTTACACACACACACACACAACATGGTCATTGTTACAGGGAATCGTAACAACCATGTGTGTCAAAATATGTAGGTAAAACACACACTGTCTCACCCACTCACACACATGGACATAGTACTCATACAAACATGTATATATACTTTAGCAGATAGCAAGTTTGTCATCATACTCAGGTAAGACAGACAGATGTACTTTGTCACATTTGAGAATGTGAAACCAGCAAATGTGCCACATTTTTTGTCTTAAATGATTAGTTATTATCAAAACGAATCAATAAATTGACTAATTGTTTCAGCACTAACACGCGGCAAGTCGTGCTCACATCACACAAACACACATCCGCAGTCCCTGTGCAATGGTATACCACAATACCACCAAAACAGATCAGCACAGCAAGGTGTGTCAACACACATGAAAGTAACAAGGAGGGTGACAGCCGGGCACCCACAGGCTTGCAGAAAGAAAAAAGCCTCTGTTGTGCAACAACAGGTCCACTTCCGCATTCTGCACTTCCATAGGTTAGCAAGGCAGCAGAAGTGAAACCTGATTGGAGGAAACAGATGTCCAACACATTATGCCAACCAAACTTGTTTGCGTTGAGCTTTTGTCAGAATTCATTAAGTGTATGCAGAAAAGGTGTGCGAGCGTTCACATTGTGTGCAGCCGGCGTTGTTGATGGTTTGCTCTGTTCTGATCAGTCGCTGGAAGCGTGACAGGCTCTGATCGCGCCCATGCCTGTGGTCTCATGCATCTACAAAATTCTGACCTTGTTTCAGCTGTGCCTTTCTCATTACATTGATTACATAGGTTGAAACATAGCTTGTTAGAAGGCACTACTTAGATTAAGATCACAGGAATTTAATCAAAAGAATTCTGCAGCATCTCTGTCCTTCTGCAAATGAAGTTTGTTTAGATACCATGTTTTTTTTTTTTTTAATCAGAAATGGTCTTTGGCATAATAAACTTCTACTGCTTCAAGGAAAATGCAGAATGGAACTTTGCTGAAATGCTGATGTGTCTAACTGATGGTACACATTTGAGTGCCTCCTGACTACATCGTGTGCGAGTGTGTCGGTACTTGACATTGGCCACGCCAAGTACTCGATGCCTGAATCAATTCTTAATAAATGCTATTGATGCACCTCTACTTAGAACTGGAAAGCATGCATTTATCAGGCAGACTTATTACTTAGTAAGTAAGGAAACAAGGACACAAGGCAATCTGAATGGCTGCCGATGACAGTTTAGCATGGTGTTATATGTTTGCCCTGGGCTTTGGTGCACACACCATCCTCCTCAGCCACGTGTTGGAAGGTTTTCAAAGAGCAAAGCTGCAGTGAAGAAAGACAAAACATTCATCCATTGTATCTATACATCTCCCTCTGAAAACGGAACACCTTGAACTCAAACCTGCTTATACTGTAGATACTGTAGCCTGAATGGTTACAGGTCATGTGTCTTTCAGTATAGATTTCTCCTGTGTCGCATGACCAGGTACACGAGCCATGTCACCAGGCCAGGTGAAACCTTATCATGACAAAGGTGGCAAAGTCAGGGGAGCCCCATGAGAAGCATGTGATTAACGTCAATCAATCCACTTGAGGATCCTCAGAAAGGGGAGATAACTAGGCTGCTCTGTGAAGATTTTATGAGCTTCCCTTCTCAAATTTTCTATGCAATCTACCCTCTCTCTTCTTTTTCTCTCTCTTTAGTTTCCTTTTAATTATAAAGTATCAATAATAGAATCTGTCCCTGCAGAGAAATTGTGTTTTCTTATGCCCCACTCCACACTCACATCAGCCACAGATCAGTTCACCTGGAGCTGATGGGGATTTAGTGTCCTGCTCAAGACATTTCAGCAGGGCAGCTCGTTTTTAAAATATTCCTGATCCCTATTCCTGATCACCACACCACCCTACTTCCTCTCGTTCATTTTTGACACGTAGGGGTAGGAACAAACGTGGGAATCAAGACTTCATTTATACTGGGTTTTACAATGCGATCTAGGTAAATCTGGTATGCATTTGGCTAGACAACAATCGGAAGGTATATTTGCATTCACAGCATTGTATTGACCTTCAGGTGAGAGGCTGGAGAGGTGGAAAGAAAAAAAATAAACAAATAAACATGGCAGGTGCGGGGTTGGCAGAGGCAGTGCTAATGTACTGCATGTGTTTATGGAAGGGTTCATCTTCCACGACTCCAGTAATATAAGACGGTGATGTTCCTGGTGGGTGGAGAGCTTCTCAGCAATGCACTCTGTACGGATTGCCGGCTGACGTCAGGCAGATCTAATCACATCACATGCCTGAATGCATGCTGTGTAGATTTACATCTTGCATCAACATGCTGCCTTATATGTCTTAATATCAAAGTTATAGAATTGAACCAGTGTGAGCACCAGTGCTGGCTCAGGTCAGTGCAGTTCAGTGGAGCAACTCATCAGAGTAGCTGGTACTGCGAGTGTGAGTGATGTGAAGTTTGGTAAGTAAAGTATAAAGCAGGGCAGTGCTAGAATAACATGAAAAACCCCAAATGAGTAAATAATAATAGAGTAGGTATTGATCCAAGGTGACTCTGCAGAATATATCACTGAAACTGGTCTCATTGTTGAGGAAATAGCAGGAAGTTAGAAAAGTACTGTAAATGTACCAAGTGGGTAATAAGGTTAAAAGTTCAGAAATAGAACCACGTGAGGCTAAAGTGTCTGATGCCAGGCCTCCCTCCGTTTCTTCACTCTGAGGAATGTAGGCTAGATAGTAGCTTCTGAAGTGGTACTGATAAGGTGATCCTGGTTCTTGTTAGACATTTACGCAAACACTGCTGTTGTCTTCAATCTCGGAAGAAGATATTTTGATTCTTTTATCTCTGGATTTCAGGGTTTGAGACATACAACTTACGTTCTTTCAACTCTAAAATGAGTCAGATGACCTTCTTGTTCTTTGTTACTTCTTTTGTTTGTGCCGAACCAATCAGTGAAGAAGTCAATGATTGGTACACAAATAAATAGATGATAAAGTGCTTTCTCTCACTGTTTGGTTAGCTGCTTTTCTTGTATTAACTTGATGCTATAGGTCAACAGATGGTAAGCATTGGAATTAGTGACTTTAACCAAAAGTGTGGCAAATGGTTGCAAAAGTGCGACGTTTTTTTTTTTGTTACCATAATTCTTCACGGATTGACGGTGGCTTGGTTGAAGTAGCTCTTCATGTTGGCGGAACCCTGCCATCGAATTGTAGGTCCGGATGTATTACTCCACAGTGCTCAGCAGTTTTTGGTAGATAGCGCTCCAGGCCTTTGATTCATAGCTTCCTACCCTTTGAACACAGAAGTAAGGTTGATAAAAGTCTAAGATAAGTTGCTCTGGCTCTTGTCTTTTTTCTTTCTTTTTTGTTTTTTTTGGGTGGCGGGCGATGTCAGAGAGGCGTCTGGAGGATTGTCCGGAGATAGCAGGTGTGGGGCTTTGTAGATTTCTGTTTGAGTGGAGGAAAGAGGAAATGTGACGGAGGAAGAGTGCAACAACTCAGCTGTGTCTAGAGATAGCAGGCATGGGTAGCTTTTTGAACAGTGATTTAAAAATAGTGTACATTGGTTGTGGGCCTAAATATCCTCATGATGTTTTGAAAATAATCCAGTTGAACTGATAACTGGACCTTCTTTAACTTCCAAGTCTAGCTTTTTGACAGACATACACCTTAGGGATTGTACTGGTGACCTTTTTAAGTGAGAAAGGAGAAGGCAAGACATTAGCTGTGTCTGGAGATGGTCTACATGGGACTTGTAGTTGTACACTGGTTGATAAGTGCCGAGATAGCAGGTCTTGTACAGACAGGTCTGGCAATTACTTTGCTCTGATCAGACAACAGAATCTCCTCTTCCCTCCAAGATGCTGAGAAAAATCACAAGAGCTTTAGAGAACAAGTTAGCAACAGTTGGGATGTGTGCTTTCTTCAGTCATACACACACTTTGTATTTGTATACACACATTTGTGTTGTATGTGTTTTTTTTTTTCTGTTGTCACATCTTGACACATTGCGTGTAGTCATTCCCATATTGTTGTGTAGATAGATGCACATATTTCCTGTTTGACTTGTTGCTTCACATCACATTTCTCATGTCTTAGAAATGTGAATCATGTGTATGTGTAGTTCAGATAATACATGCAATCAGGCACTGCAGGAGCTCATTTAACCTTAAGGCCTTTTAAAAACAAGTCAAATGATCAGATGTGTGTTCTTTTTCATATGTTTCTACATGTGTGAGGATGAACACAGGAAAGAGGAATCGGAAGATTAATTCATCTGGTGTCACCTTTCATCTAAAAGTTTAAACAGGCAGCCACAATTCAATCCCATCATCTGCTCCCTGCATCGCCTGTTTGCACCACATCACTGTGAATTCAATTTGGATTTGTCACATGATCACCTGTCATCCAGTTAGCGTCTCTTATTGAAAAGCGCGAGGGAGGATCGTTTAATGTCCACCCTTCGTGCCAATAAGAGACCAACTGAACATATTTGTGATTTCATCCTACTAATTTGGAATGAAACGCCTCATGTTTACCATCTGTTTGCTTTTATTTTTATCCTTTTTTTTTGCACTTGTCCTGTGTGTGTGTGTGTGTGTGTATGTGTGTGTGTGTGTGTGTGTGTGTGTGTGTACATGTGTATGCATGTCTTCTGTGTGCGTGTATGTTTGTGTGTCTGTAGTAATTGCTCAGATCTATGGGGTCTAGGCTCAGGCCACACGATAGAGCAGTGGGACTCTACAGGCATGTACGGATACCATGACCACAGCAGGTGAATATACTCACACGCACTCAAACACACAGTGAGTCGACAAGCGCTATACATCTCCTCAGTCCTGCAAATGTTATGCAGTAAAAATGGTAATGCCCACATGTTGCTTTAATGTTCATCTGTCTTTCTGTAATCTACAGTATCACTGCACACTGGCTTGTGTGGCCATTTCTGTTTTTAAAATCATCAAAAGACCGTCTCTAATGTAATTGCCTTTCATAATACAACCTTATTACTGTTGTTAGTGTAATAATTCTTTATATAACAAGGCAATATGGAAATAATTGAGCTGTATTTTAATGAAAATGTGTATGTAACAAGTGGAGTTGCAATAGCCAAAATCTATTACACAGTGTGAGTGATATTCACTCATGATCACTCATCAAAATACACGAATAAAGAGAGGCTTCCTTAGAGATGTTTTGTCTATAATAAATATTAGTTTTTCTGGTTAGTAAATTATAGGCTGAATTTGCAAAGAAGCAGAAAAGATAAATGTGTAGAGGGTTTTGTTTTTGCAAGGTAGAGCGGTAAGTTCACAGATCCCTCTGACTGTGCTATGGCTCTTCCCAAGTGTGCTGATGAGTCTCATAAAAATAAGGTTTACCCATAAAACATAACCAGCGTCCTGAGCGCCACAGGCTGGCGAGTTAGTGGCCCGTCTTGTTTACTCCTGTTTGTTTTTATTTGGATATTGCCTCGGTACACACTGCCAAACCACAAACTAAAGGAAGGCACAAACATCTTTAAGCATCCCTCCCAGTTTATAGTCTCCTGTCAAGACTTGGACGCATCACTGAGCTATTAGCTATCTTCTCTCCCAACCTCCTCAGGTCACTGGACGGGCGCCTTCAGGTGTCCCATCGTAAAGGCCTGCCCCACGTCATCTACTGCCGCCTGTGGAGATGGCCCGACCTTCACAGCCACCATGAGCTGAGGGCCATTGACGCCTGCCAGTACGCCTTCAACCTCAAAAAGGATGAAGTGTGTGTCAATCCCTACCATTACCAGAGAGTGGAGACGCCTGGTAATGATCCTTGAGGATCCTTGTGTGTGTGTGTGTGTGTGTTTCTGTGAAATAGTTTTTACTCTGAGTACTGCTGCTGGCTGTGATCTGGCTGCATTTGGGGTTTCATTATCACTTTATTTTATTTCACTATAGTTTTGCCAGTTTGCGTAGTGTTTAAGTGTTTATTTGTCTGTGTTTTCATGTGTGTATTAGAAGCAGAATGTTATTGCAAGAGCACACTTGCTTAGAAAAAAGGTGCATTTAATTATACAGGTTTTTGATTTGTATAGCAAATCATATAAGCCTCCATCAGTGACGCTTCCTTTTCTCTCCAGTGCTGCCTCCGGTGTTGGTGCCACGCCACACAGAGATTCTGACAGAGCTTCCACCTCTAGATGACTTTACAAACTCCATCCCTGAAAACACCAACTTCCCGGCTGGAATAGACCCTCCTAATAACTATATACCAGGTCTGTATGCAGGGCAGAAACTAGTTTTCAGTCACTTCTGACATTAGCTGTCATACAAGCCAACTAGATTTGTTAATTAGAGGTAAGATTAACAGCCTTGTGGTTGTTTCTACTGTACATGTGATCATACACACATAATCTTTATGTTGACTTAAAAGAACACACAAAGACCTCAGTCTTTCTCATGTGCAGCAGTGTGTTGTTTATAATGTTTGCATGTTTTTTACAGAGACTCCTCCGCCTGGCTACATCAGTGAAGATGGAGAGACCAGCGACCAGCAGATGAATCAAAGTATGGAAACAGGTAGACTAGTTGATTGTTAGTGTACATGCTACCGTGTATCTCACTTGAGTTGATGGTCAGAAGATCAGTTTTGACAACTTAAAATCATACTCAAAGCCGCACTTTACTTCCTTGTGCTGACATGCATCATTACTGCAGTGGACATAAACACTACAAACAGTTTCAGAAACATTAAACAGCACAGTCATCTACACACTGTATCAATCAAATGTAATACACATTACCAAAAGGTGTTATATGATGTGTCTTTTTTTTCTTTCTCCCAGGCTCACCAGCAGAAATGTCACCAGGCACCCTGTCACCTGTCAGTCATGGTCTGGGTAAGACTTCTTTATTTGTATTTCTGTATCAGTTTTCCTCAGTTATTTTGCAAGTCAATATATAGTTCTATAAAACGTGTGAGAAGTTGTTTGTTCATTGTAGAGCCAAGGTAGTTGGGAATAGTGTCATATTGAAAAATGGACTGAAATCTTAACATTTTGTCAAATGTTATCAAATTTGGGTAATAGAAAAATAGAAACAGATAAGGATTAGAAAAGAAGAACATGTATAATGTCTCATCCTTGATTTCTTTTCAGATCTTCAGCCGGTTACCTACAGTGAACCCGCCTTCTGGTGCTCGATAGCCTACTATGAGCTGAACCAGCGGGTTGGAGAGACTTTCCACGCCTCACAGCCATCTCTGACAGTCGATGGCTTCACCGACCCCTCCAACTCTGAGCGCTTCTGTCTGGGGCTTCTCAGCAATGTCAACAGGAACGCAACTGTTGAAATGACAAGGAGACATATAGGTACAAATACACACGCTTCTAAGTAACTTATCAGGACAGTTTGAGCAAGGTTATTTGTATCTTTACAGAGAAGGAAACCTGTAAAATTCAAGGGAGTTTTGGGATCATAAAAAGTCAAGCTTATGGGAAATAGAGTATTTTTTGCACAAAATTCAATTTTATTATGGACATAATGCTGAATAAACGTGATAGTTTCTTTAGCAAAATATTCATGATTTCTTCTTCATGATTTAGGCCTTCCTGCCTTTCTTTTTGTCCCTTTTTATCTTCACATTTTTCCGGGTCTCACCCTCTGCAGGTCGTGGTGTGAGGTTGTATTACATTGGAGGGGAGGTGTTCGCCGAGTGCCTCAGCGACAGTGCCATTTTTGTCCAGAGTCCCAACTGCAACCAGCGATACGGCTGGCACCCTGCCACAGTTTGCAAGATACCACCAGGTTTGTACACATACATAGTATTTCTTCATTTTTTTCTTGAGCCAGATGGATGCTATGCAACTGACCAAAAGCCTTTGCTAATAAGATCTATTTGCAGTGTTGACATTTATAGTCAAAAAGTGGATTGAGCTCCTACTAGAACTTTTATCTGGCAGCTTGGATCCAAATGAGGAACAAATAAAACTCTATAACTGTTGGTATATATTAGCATACCTTTTTGAATGAAATAGTCCTGACTGAATTGCAGAGCATTGTGTTTTTTTTTCACCTGATATTGATAAAATGAAGCTTGAGAAAGAGCACTGATGCCCCCCCACAATGTGACAATTCTCAGACTCTCACCCACACACACTGACTCATCTGTACCCATGTAACTTTGAACATTTCATTCCTGGCCAAATGAGCAGTGTGAACAGTATCATTACCGAGGCACAGAATTGTACGGAAAAGGAAACATGGATCTTGCAGACATACAGGGGTCGGACTTGTCAGCGTTGGGGAGAATAATCACCGACATCCAATACACCCACACCTCACAATGCCTCTGCTCGGTGCTTTGAAGTCATGCTCACAGAAGCGGCACAGTAAAATCACCAGTTTTGAAGTCATCGGTTTTGCAAACACAAGCTGTAAAGTAATTCATAGTTAACTTTTGGGTCTCTTTTTTTGAAACCCTTTCACACATTCATAAAATTCAAACACATCAGACTTTAATGGGGATGGAACAAAATGTCCTGGAAGTATTTCCGTGCATGTCCTCTGAGTTTTTACAGGCCATCCACCTCTACCAAGATGGAGAAAGGTGTTCTATGTCTGAATTACCTCTCTCTGATGGTGATGATTTTTTATTTTATTTATTTTTTACTTTTTTTAGGCTGCAATCTGAAGATTTTTAACAACCAGGAGTTTGCTGCACTGCTGGCCCAGTCAGTCAATCAGGGGTTTGAGGCAGTCTACCAACTAACCAGGATGTGCACCATCAGAATGAGCTTCGTCAAGGGCTGGGGAGCAGAGTACAGGTATGTTAACGCTCTTAAGCACATCATTCTCTCTTTTACTATCATTCATGATGAATGCAGGGTTGTAGGTGTGTGGTCAGACCAGAGAGTGCGTCCTCGTCACAGAGGTCATGCTGGAAGCTCTGTGACATAAAGAGTTCTTGCAGGTGACACCCTCCATGTCCGGAAGTTTAGCACAGTCACTGGTTTGCAATTGATCAACGGGTCGAACTTACTTGACCCCTGTGTGTGAATCCACTGATCGCAGTGATGTCATTGAAATGTATTGATTTTATTCAAAGATGTTGCTGTTATAAATGCATGTATCGGTTTCTGGCTACTGTGGCTCTTAGGTCTACCCTTTTTTTTTTTGTTAGAATGTAACTTGGTGGTATATGAATCAAAGGTTATTTAGGCAGCGAAAGGCAACTTTTAAAGACTTCACCATAATATTTAAGCCTGGACTGGCTGAGGTCATGTTGGTGCAGCTAGAGCCCAGCAAAACCTGCAGACTCTCCAAATGTTGTTTAGTGCATACAGCAACTGTACCATCTGCCCTGAACACTGACTCACAAGCTGACGTCACATGCCCTGAACCTTAAGTAAAACTACAAACATTGTGGCAGCATCTTTGAGAAAAACTGCTCAATCCTAATTAAGTTCTGCAATCAATTTTGAAAAAGGTGATGAAAGACTCGATGGCATATATTTCGCATGGTCCCAACAGGTAAACATGTTTAGATTTTACCCTCAGATTTTGAATCACCACTTCCTGTGCACAGGTAAAACTTGACATGATAATATTTAGCAAATGGAGCAAGTTAAGGAGGATGGGATTCTCCTTTGTAATTAAGATAAATGAATACAGGTGTTTCTTAACAAAAAAATCTAGGGAGTGACAATGTAGATTATGTAAACAAGTGTTTAAAAGGTAAAAGGTTTGTTTGAGCTTGCGCATGCTCTCATCTGCACTGCTTGTGTATAATCTCTATTTTATTCCTCCCTTTGTCGCAAAATGTCAGAGATTACAGGGCATTTGTCTGTATCTCTCTGTCTCTGTGGCCCTCCAACCATCCACCCAGCAAACATCTGTTCTGCTCCTGGCTCTGCTTTTGTGTTGTGCCCTCCCAGGAGCCAGACAGCAGCAGCAGCAGCGTTTGTGGGGGCGTTTTTGGCTTGTCCTCACTGGCCAGGGTTAAGCCGCTGTGTAGCCTAGTCTGTTTAACAGTCAGTGTCTCGGCTGTCTGTAGAGCCCACGCCAAGCCTGGCAGGACCACAGAGTAGTCAGCTGTGTTTGATCATCTGGTCAGACCTGGGCAATGCAAGCTCCCATTCACTTTTTATTTATTTGTTGTAGATCACTTTAATAAAAGTGCTCTACCACTACTCAAATTTCACAATACTGCTACTTCTTTTTGTATTGGGCTACAACTATTTCCATTATATATTTTATTTGTATTTATTGATTCAAATCAGAATGTTATTGCATCTTAGCAACACTCTCATGCAGAATTCAGTTAATAACTGGGATAAGAATGAGTATGAATGCTTCTTTAACACTATCACTTTAGTACTAAATACTAACATGAAATAGGGGAGATTCTGTCATCTAGAAATGCTACTAGGGTGGTGACTAACATTATAATCAATCCCATGCCATAACATTTTGAGCCTCAGTCGGACAAAGCTGAACTAGTAAGAAGTTTTTCCTTACCCTTATTCTGTATTTTATCCCTACAGACGTCAGACAGTAACCAGCACTCCTTGTTGGATTGAGCTGCATCTCAACGGCCCCCTCCAGTGGCTGGATAAGGTGCTGACCCAGATGGGTTCACCGTCAGTGCGCTGCTCCAGTATGTCCTAAACAGGGTTCTGCTGCTGGCTACGCAAAGTCAAACTGACATTTCACAACATTTGACCAGTATGTCCTAACCACCATGCAGTCTTAAGCTGATGTACTAAAAACATTACGAAAACAAAAACAAAGAAAGAAAAAAAAAAAAAGGATTACACAGTGGTCCTGGATGGGAGGATGGCATCACTGATGGACAACAGTGAATGTTAACACTGATGTCACCGTGGGCCTGATCACCTTTGGCTCTGTTGGATTAATGTTGACATTCCAGTAATCACGGACCTAATAATTGAAATCACCCTGCAATATTAAAATGACAAGAGAGCAATGTCATAATGGACCAGACTACATTCATGTTTTTGGTATTTGACTGAGGCTGTGATCCAGAAACACAAAGCAGGACAGAGCTTTACTATCCTGTCCAACGCCACGAGAACGGCTCTTTCTGTGACTGAGCATGTGACCTTCTAGTTACAGGACAGCCTCTCCAACCACTAGTTCATCTTCCTGCTTCACTACCTACCTACCACAGCACAACTTTGATTCAGCGTCAAGATTTCCGTTTACGTAAGGTTGACCAACAGTAGTACTGCCACTCCAGGCTCACGTTCAACCAAAGTCAGCTTCACGCCTGGACATGGATTTTTTTTCTTGGTTTTGGTGACCAAACTTCCATTCCATTTTTGTCTGAGATTTCCACTTTTCCTGCTTTTCTCCGAATCGGTCCTGTGTTGTCGTGATCACAGACTTGACTACGCTGGACTGACGGTCCTTCAGCTCTTAAAGGGGTGACCACTGGAAGAACGAGTTGATGTCTATAATTAATACTACATACCCCGTCTTCACATGTTCACATGCACACAACACATACTGTAACACAGACAAACCTTTGCAGTTCATACATCACTTAACTTGCTATTTTAACAGCTTTGCTTTGACATAACGTCAAGTCATTTCCTCTGTGTGTTTAATGTCGATTGGTCCCATTAAACCATGAATGTGCAGTGGGGCAGATGTTCGAGTGTGGATCAGAGCTGAAACAAATAAGTATGTATTTTGATCTTCTGTGAGGAGTTTTTATTTTAAAGTGTGGTCAGTGGTGAAACCAGCACAGATAACTGGAATGAGTAAACTAAGGAATTCTCAGCGCAAGAGCATAGGACCATGTCACTCCACTGGAACTTCACACAATCTATCAACTTGTTTCAGACCGTAATAAAAGCGTAAGGGGTTAGCCACAGTTAACAGTTTGCCCCTTCTGGTTTTTGAGGCCTAACAATTTGCACTGTCTCTCTGCCCACCCCTGCACGCTCTCTTGCTCTCTCTCTCTTGCATTCTCTTCATTAACTTTTTACAATTATATCATCTTGCTTATAAAGAAGAGAAAAATGCAGATCAAGTGTCTAAGCCTCAACGTCGCCCCCTGCTGTCTAACAGACAAAAAGATAAACACCCATCACTTATGTGTTACTGATGTAGACATTGCGCAAATCTCTTCATTATATGCTTGGACTGATGCACGGTTTCCCCATTATTGACATTTTTATTGATAAGAAAATGAAGATAGAAGTCCTGCAGTGTTGGACTTTAATAAAAATAGCTTCTATGCCGTACTTGCACTGCCCCAAATTATGCACCCTTGATATTGCTACAAGAAAGTTGCCTTTGATGTAAAATTCAGCAAGATATGCTTTGAAATGTACAGATAGGAATGTAGAAAAGCCCAATTGAAGTCCAGACAATTACAAAAAATATAATAAATGTTCACTGTAAAGATGTTTTTTTTTCCTTTTTATATTGTCTGAATTGGCTTATTAAAGAGCATCCATTTGATTTTAAGGAGATTTTTTTTTGCCCTGATTTAAAAGCCAGCAGGTACCTACGTCGGTATTTTAGAGTCCAAATCTTTTCAACTCAAAGTGTTTAAGCTTTAAGTATTTAACAAGCTAGTTATACTACTCAGCTATTATTTTCTTTACACATTCTTTTAGCTACATTTTTGTATTTTCAGGTATTTTTTATATATGAATATATTTAAAATCTTCTCAAAGCTTTCTTCCTTTAATTAGAATTCAATATCTTTTTAGAATATGCCCTCTGTTTGAAATGATCACAGCTTGATGACGACTTGTGAAGTATGTAGCATAGGATATAACATTTTCACTGAATTTACCACTGACCACCGAGTGAGAGGCCAAGTCACCATGATTACCATCCTCTTTTCTTCAAAACCTGATTTGGCTGCTAAAATGGTAAAAGTGGCTAGTGAATTTTGGAACCTATCAGCTGTTATAGCTGTTGAAAAAAGGTAGTTTCCTGCCTTATTGTTACAATTTTTTTCAGCTCTATGGGTGTGACCCAAATTATGATAGTGCTGTCCCAAAGAGTGAATGCATGTATTTCCAGTATGTCCTGTACACTGCAGATCCGCTGTGTCATAAACCTAATTGCTGATGAAAACCTAATAGCTCCAGTTTTCCGGTATTGAATTCTAATGGCTTAATTGTAATATTAAAAACTTTCCAATGTCCTTTTGGGGTTTGGTTAGTTGCAAATTGTTAGTTACAAATCAAGATACCTGTTTAAAAACATGTTTATTGTCAGTATACCATGATCATTAGAAAATGAAGATGTTTAAATAACTCAAATTCTGACTTTTTGGAGATATTAGGATGTAATCCAGCGTTGGGAAAATACAGTATTATTTTTCAGTATTGAAGCAATTGGTATTCATTTTAAAAGCTCTGACTTTGGAAGGTGAATTTGTTGCATTCTGTCTTTTAGCAACAAAGGACATTTCCAGTACGCAGCTGCTGCCAATTTCACCCCTGCAGATGTTTAATTCTCATGACCCCTTATGTATGGTTGTACACTGTTAATTTACAGTGAGCGTGTTTACATGCACACATGATATTATGATATTGTGTCCCAGTCAAGGCCTCTTTACTCAAGTGTATTCTTAACGGATGTTACCACGAAAAATGGTGTATTACTTGCCTCACTATCTTGTCTCATACTGTCACATTCCAGATAGCTTGTTTGACGGTCTCCAAACTGTGACAAAAACCTGACAGTGGTCTTAACTTGGTGCGCAGTAACGCTGGCGTGCATGTAAACACATTCACATTTTTATGTTTGATCACTCACTCCTGCAACATGTGGGGGAAATTACATTTACATTTAAAAATGTGTTGTAGGACACCAAATGAAGGTTTAATGAAGGTTTAGTTTATCATATAAAGGCTGAGACAAGAAGTCCTGATGTTTAGTCATACATATTGTCAGCATCCTGCACAAACTATAATTCAAGATTTGCATTTGATACACACTTGATAGATGACATCCTCTCCTACTGGGCGATGTAGTTCAGCACTTGGACCAAACCGAAAGACTGACACTTTTGAAAAATCACAAAAGCAAATGATGATCCTGCAGGACGACCTGTTTTTGTGTTTGTTTGACCACGGCAAATCAAGAACTATACTTTTTTTTAGGAAAACCGTTTTCATCATTCATCGAGCATTTGCCTGGGTCTAGGGCTGCAACTAACTGTTATTTTCATTATCGATTAATCTGCCCATTACTTTCACGATTAATCCGTTTAGTCCATAAAATGTCAAAAAACTGTGAAAAAATGCTCATCACAAAGACTCTTCATTTACTCTTATAAAAGAAGCTGGAACCAGCAAGTGTTTGACGTTTTTGCTCGCAAAATGACTGAAACGATTAATCGATTATCAAAATAGTTGGCAATCAATTTTCTTTTGATCGACTAATCGTTGCAGCTCTACTTGGGTTAAATGTTTATAGTACTCACTTGTAACCAGACTGAAACCAACCAAATGCAGTGATGTTTGTCTCTCTGTATGTGTGTCTGTATGTCCACCTGTCTGTCCTGTCTTTTTGCTGGTCTGTCAAAAGTTGACTGGACTTTGCCAAGGTCAGTACACATGCTAAAATGAAACTATAGTAGGTTGTTGTATCATTGCTAACCCACATGTTTGTTCTATGCAGTGACATCAAAATGCTTGGACTGTATACTGAAAAACATTTCCCCATTAAGAAATATACATGGTGTATTTTCTGATGGCTAGACATGCTGTTTTATTCATATTGTTGCCAGGGTCCAGCAAAAGCCTTTGTATCTACTTTTTTCTTTCAACAAGTGCCACCCAACATTGTACCCACAAACCAACCAGCTTTTCTCACTTCCTGAGAAGTCTGTTTTGGAGATGGAAGATGAGACCAAATGAGGTTTCATGTAGGCGACATCTACATATTTTGAGGGTCCACATTCCTACTCACAGATTACAAAATGTTTTTATGTTTTTCTTATTGTGATGACAATTGTGTATCCCCGAGCAAGCCTCTTTCTGATGAATTCCTAAGAAGGTGGCTGTTTGGAGAAAGTGAAGTTTCTACATGTCACTAGTGATGTTATTGTATAGTTGTACTTTTATTTTACCATACACGCTGTTCCTTTTTCTTGCTATCAACAGAGCATATTCCATTAGGATTTCCGTCTTCTTCAAACACTGATGATGATCTTCATAGGCTTTCCAACTATTCTACATATACAGACAACTTCTTACAGTGTACACTAATAAAGCTGTTTTAATTCAACAGAAAACTGTGTCTTGTGTTGCACATTTGAATCTGTGATCACTTAAGCTTTTAGGTTGACTGAACCAAAACACAGCTCATAGGTGAATAGGCACATGGGACAACATAATATGTGATGACACAGTCAGTGTGTCCAATCTATGCAACTATCATTGCAGCCAAACGTTTGTTCCTCTGATAAAAGCTGAACGCTACTTCTCACAAGTCTTGGAAAGTCAAGAACCATTGAAGATTGACAATTTACCTCTAAATCTTTAATTTATTTGACATCGTTGTTTTTATTGTTTTCTTGCTCTCATTTTCTCATGGCAAAATACGCTTATGCATGTAAATGGAGAATTGCCCCTTTATTTGTCTTTTTTCAAACAGAGGATTTAGATTTTAGACCACTGTCTCGCTATATCCTAATTTAAATGTGTCTATGTTAATGTTTTGACGTTTGTTTAATTTGTCTTAGACCTGCCAATGGCGGGCTGGTAGGGGGCGGGGCTTATCAATTAATTGGGCCAGCAGGAACCAGGTGTGGCATTTTAAACTGACATTTGGATTAAGCTAGCTGGGACCCTTTGCCAGATCCGTGACTCTCTATCTTCCAACTGTGAAGAACTGTATGTTAAAAGCCTCATGATTGTTTTCGGACTGAGTTAAACCGTAACACTTGAAGGAACACACCATTTGGGCGGGCTGCTTGTTGGGGTCCTGGTAACCACTAACAGTTACATAATGGGTAAATTAAGCCCAAAACAACCCACTGTTAGCCAGCCTTTTCTTACTCTAATATCCCCCATAACTCCTTTTAATCCACATATACAACAGACATGCACATGTAACTGTTTTTTAACAAACAATTACTTTGCTAAAAATGACACTATGCTCTTAATACGTTAATAGTAGCCCCAGTTTGTGCCTCATACCTCATTTGCTAACATGAAAAGCACAAACAGCAGCTAGGGGGACCTTACAGTAGATGTCTTCATTAATTGTGACTGCATACAGTGAATTGTAATTTATTTTGTTCTCTTCTGAACAGCATAAGGCAAAAGTCAGTTTTATTCACAGTTTTATAAATGTATTTCAGCTTACCCCTATAGCCTATGTTTGATGCTTGTGCCTTGCTCTTTTGAATTGCATGAATATATGCACAATTTAGGAATTATTACTAGGGCTTATCCTTTCGTTTTATACCAGAAAGTAAGATTCAAGACATACAGCTGAAAGCAATATATACAGTTGTAGCAGTATGGGTATACTTTGTATCAGTGGTGCTAGATGTAATACACTTGAATAGCCGATAGAGGGAGGTAGAAGCACATTAATGAAAGACCTCTGAGCGAGAAGCCGTGTATTCAATAAATTGAAAGCCTTAATTTGTGGTTTCATACTCCTAATTTAAATAGTCTGCATGATTATTAATCTGTGAATGTGTTAATTTAGAAATGTGTTTTTTAACTTTGACAATTAAACTACAGAGTAATGCCATATAACAGCTAAAACAATTCATTTTTTTTAAACAACACGTTATAACATGTCTCTTATCTGTGTTACATCAGATTACTCTGGTGTGTTGAAAACATACCTTTCAACCCTTAACATACCACCCGAAAAACATTTTAAGGAGTGTAACCTGTCTCTGTGGTTTGCCAGAGTAGCCTCTCTGCATTAACTGTTATCCCGTTTTAATGTTTATTTTTGTCGTATCCATCTTTTTGTTGAATGTGGTATGTTTATCTATGTATATCTCCTTTTGCATCAAGATCCTTCAGTGCTTACTCATTTGAGACATCATAACCTGGATTTAAAAAGTCTGTTTATAAGGTTTTTGTTTTGTTGGTCACAACCTGAACCAGGTTTTCAGTTGCTTTTTGGTTTAAAAAAAAAAAGCTGAAACCACATTTTAAAGCAGCACAGATAAACAACATCTGATAAATCCAACCTTGCTGTAATTCCACCTCTAAGACAACTATGGTTCCATTTTCCTTCTATACACACACACACACACATTAGATCACGACCCTGAAACAGTAATTGATAAATAACAAATGAATGAAACGTTAATTTCTCCCTCTGAATTATTTAGATTTGTTTACTGTCAGCGAGTGAAACCTCGAACCCCTCCCTCCTGTGCTCAGTGCAGCAGGCTACTTAGCAAAATGACGGCCTTACAGTTAAACATCCCAGAGACATTGAGACACATTAAAAACCTTTGCAGTTAAAAGGTTTGGTGGACTTTGGAGTGAACAGCCTTTGAGAGTGAAGAGACTCTGTCTGTATGTGCGTGTGTGGAACAAGCACATCAGTTGACTTCATTATGACCAAATCTGGTAAAACGGCATATTTTCATCTGCAGTCCCTGGATCAGTTGATTTGTGTACGTGTGTTATTCTACTCATCTGTCTGGACGTGCCCATGTATGTAGCCACGTATGTTTTGTTTCTATGTCCACGTACAAATACTGGGTCTTCCCATTTGCATCTGCGTTAGTGCACATATTGCCATGTGTGTGCAAAGTGTTCTTTTGCCTGCCAGAGTGAGTACTCTTTCTAAGTGACCCGCTTGTGCTCCATTACCAGAGCATCATTAAGCTGTTGTTGTTGATACTCACCCTCCTTCCTTATGGTTTGGCCTTGGATCTCATCCGTTCCCCTGAGCCCTATTACACTGCAGAGCAGTAAGCATTTCCCAAACAAATTAATACCATATCCTGAGTGTACCTAAACTTTCTGGAAGTGTAATATAGACTGGTAATGGTGGCAGTCATTTTTATCTCTTGTGGTTGCACAACGGATTTCAGTTTATGTTTATGTTTCTGAATGGTTTATAGACACAAGCACGCTAATTCCTGTGACCGTGGCGTCTGCTTTATGGGCTGGATATCGATCGGACGTGCTGTAACCATACTGTCTTGTGCAGCGGCTGCAAATGCAAAATGCTTTCCAATAACTATGAGAGTAATTCAGGTTGGTAAATTACAGTCAGCAGCATACGTATTGCAACAGCGAGCTTACACCAGCCTGTTAGTCTACAGTGTGTTATGGATTTCATATGAACACAAGGTTGGCCGGTCCAGGAGAGTGATGGCAGGTTCAGATTTCTTTGCTGGTAAGCATCCGCTCCTGAAGAAGAGAATTTTTCTGTCAATATCACATCACATTAAGAGCAGATTATTAGAGTGTAATTATGGGCTTTCACTGGTCTCTGTGTTAAAGAAATTTCCAGATGATAGATTCTTAGGATTGCTGTTAACAGTATAGTTTATCTACATTATACATTCAAACAGACACACACACAGATATGTAAATCACTCACTTTTACAAAGCTGTACTGCTTGTCTTGAATCACACGTTTCACTAGAGACATAGATTTAAATTCTTTGCCTGATTTTTAATGTGCTGGTGTCTATTATCTATTGCTATCCATCTCTCTCTCTGTCTATATGTTTCTGTCTATATATCTGAGGTAAAAATCCTACCTGTCCTACACGGGGGAGGATTTTTAAGAACACATTTAACCCTCCCTGTCTGCCATCTTCGATTCCTGGTGACATAGCAATGTAGGTCCTGACATACGACCTGAGCGCTGACCCCCAGACTGTCATCTATCATTAATATGACTTTTGTTTCTGACGTTGTTTTTGGGCCGTCTGACGTCCTGGGGTAAGGTTCCTCCCAGGGTTCCTTACATTTCACCTACCTGACCCCTCGATTCTAAACCTTAGACATGATGCGCACTTGTGTGTGTACTCTTTCCTGGACAAACCCTCTTTACTACTTGGCTTTGGGTCTTAGAAAGGCACTTTGTGTGTGTGTGTGTGTGTGTGTGTGTGTGTGTGTGTTTGGGAGCCATATGACCTGAAGAGGGGTAATCATGTATAAGTTATGTCAACTAATTAAGACTGGGTCCTAACCTATGGCTGACCCCGGGGAAATAACAATGCACCATCTAAAAGCCTTTGTACTGGTGTACCTGTGGCCTCTTGGCCACACTAGAGTGTTGGATGTCCTGTGTGTGTGTTCTGGCTGGCCGGTAGTGCAGGGCTACCTTGATCTGGTAACTGGAGCACGAGGAGAGAAGAAACGAGAGAGCAAAGAGAAAAGGACAGCGAGAGAGTGAAGGAGAAAAGAGAAGGGGTGAAAGAAAGAAAGTGCCTCCTTAGTGAAAGAAAGTAAGAGAGGCAGAAGCCTAGCCCATGTAATTAGGCCTAAATGAGTTTTCCACTGACTCAGTGGGTTGTGGCGATGCAGTGCTGGGACAAAGATAGACTGGAGGTCAGGGAGTCATCGAGTCAGGGAGACGAGGCATGCTGTAGTCATATGAAGAGAGGGGGCGCAGTAAGGGATGCTGGAACTGGTCAAGGTTTTTCAGGGGAGATGCACTATACCCGTTTTATTACTGTTGTTGCATTAGAGCTGTACAAAGAAAGATTTTTATGTGAATAAAACCATCCATCTTACCAGCTTCACTATGTGGAGCTGAGGTGGAGAAAAGCTTCTCAAATCATCTTAATCAGAGGCCCTGCACACCAATGGTACACCCACGCAAGTGATTTCACTTATTGTAGCTGACTAGACTTCTTCTCAGGACTGTGTGGGCACATACTATGACTGTCACTTTTTATTCAAAATTTCATGATATTTGGACATGTCATGGTAGGAAAAGAATCAAATTAATGATGTTGCTGTTACTAGGGCCTGGCTCGCAGTCGGTGTTCCACTTGATCCAAAAGGTGTTGGATGGGGCTGAGGTCAGGGCAAGTTATTCAACACCAAACTCAGACTGTATTAAAGTCTACTATGTTTAATCTGTGGGGAATCTATGAAATGCCAAATATTTCATCCAATATCTGTATGATGTGCATCTGTGCTGTGTATTCAGTGGAGATTTCCTTCCCATGAGAGATGTCACTTCAAAATACCCACAGAGGGAATACAGTCTATAGCCAACAACAGAACTGTTGGACTCCTTAAGATGCTTTCACAGTTTCATACAGTACATGGGGCTTTTTGTATTAACACTGGGGAGCAGAGGCTGAAGCCCCAGTTGTGTGTGTATGTGTTCTAACTGCGGTAATTATACCTATAAAGCAGATTAGTGCTGTGTTGCTAATGATGTTCGTCTCACAACAGCAAGGAGCATAATGTTTACATCAATGCTATTGGGTTACACCTGTCAGTGTTGCATTTGGTGTCATTTCATTGTGATGCAAGTCAGCTCCAGCCACATTTATTTTTAAACTGAGAGATATTAAGACAACAAAAGGAAGCCAGAAAAAAGTGAAAAGGGAAAACCATAGGATCTCTTTCTCTCATTAACAGCGCATTTGATATAAAGAATATTGGGCTTTGCGGATAAAAACACCTTAATACCATGTGCGGTGCTGATTGCTTGCTGCTCTTTGGAATGGGAAAGATCATTGACCCTTAGTTTTGTTTTCAAAATGCAGTGGACAAACTGAAAAAAGCGCATCTGTCACACTAAAAACAAGCCTGTTTGTCCGTACTTGCAAATAATGCTCCTGAGACTCACTGTAAAATGTTAAAGGACCGTGCTCAATGGCTTAGGCCTGGAGGTGTCACTGTTAAAACCATTAAGTACACCACAACTAGTCCACTTCAGTACCATTCAGCTGGTGTACAATCCCACATGGATAAATAAAAAAAACAGTCAAGCTCCTGACTAACCAACTGTCCTCAAACCTGTTACACTAATGGCCAAATTGCTCTGCCTTTTTTTCTAAAACTCATTTAGTTTGAGATCACTTTGCCACGAATCAATTTGGGAAGTGGAGTTCAAACACATTTTTTATTCTTATTGGTCACCTGTGGGTTCTACAGTATCCCAACAATGATTCAACCAACCACAGGCCATTAAGATCAACCAGAAGGAAGTGTGTTTGTGGCTGAAATGACATCACCATTACCCGTTTGTGACCTGCACTCGAGTTGGGTTCAAAAGGTCACTGGATAACAGCAGTGGTTGTTAGGGAGATGGGGCAATAAAGGAGGTTGTACAGTTAGTAGTATGTCTGTACTTTATGTCAGCTCAATATGTAGTAAAGAAATATCAAGCTGAGCTGGAAATATGGAAATACTTTTCTTTTCAAAATCTTAATACACTTTTTTTGTGTTCTAATTCTTGTCTTCTAATGCATGTCAATTTTAATGTGGTATGATAGGCCTTTTTCATAGCAGATATTTTAACTTGTCATAGCGGAAAAAGCATGGGTGTAACAATGATGGCTCTCCTTCATTCAAGTGTCCCAGTAAAACGTGCCATGGAGCCAGCAAGCACAGCACCAGGGCCATGGAAGTGGGACACCTAAATGGAATGCAGCCATTGTTAATGTTATTAATTACACCTGTACTTTTCCTGCGCTTAAATGTCAAAGCATCTGCTGTGAAAAAGGTACATAGCAATGACTAATTAAGTTTAATAATACACTTAGCGGTAATGCTATGCTGTGCTCTATTGGCACCGGTGGGCTGCAGTCCTTCACTCAAGGCCAAAAGCCAGATCAGCAAAGTGGCATGGTAGTACTACCTCTAGCGCCGTGGCTCTAGGGATGAGGATGCCAGTCGGTTGGTTGGTCTACCACTTTGGTCCAGGCGGAAATACTTTAACAACTATCAGATGGATTGTAATGACATTTTGTAGACACTTTCATGGTCACCAGCGGATGAATCCTACTGACTTGTGATCCCCTGACTTTTCCTCTAGCGCCACCATGAGGTTGACATTTGTGGTTTTGAGTGAAATGTCTCATTGACTATTGGATGGATAGCCATGATATTTAGTACACTCACGTCCCCCTCAGGATGAATTGTAATAACTTTTGTTGATCCCCTGACTTTTCGTCCGCTGCCATCATCTGGTAAAAGTGCTAATCTGTCCAATACTTTGGTTTATGACCATGTCCCATCAGCCTCAGCTGTACTTTGTGTTTAGTGCTAATTAGCAAATGTTAGCATGCTGACATGCTTAAACTATGATGGTGAACATGTTAAAGATTATACCTGCGTAACATCAGCATGCTAGCATTGTCATTGTGAGCATGTTAGCATGCTGATGTCAACATTTAGCTCAAAGCACCAATGTGCCAAAGTATAGCCTCACAGAGCATGGCTGTAGACTCTTAGTTTAGTTTCATTATTTAACATGTAAAAGCTCTAATCAAGAAATAATTTCCAATTAATATAATGCTAATGTTTAATTTCATTTATTTTCATTACATTTTGACAAATTGTTGTTACACATTCTTTCAGTAACATCAGCTAGTGAAAAGAACTGAGTTGTATAAAAGAATAAGAAAGCTGCTTGTATCTACCTTAGATGTAAGCTGAGGATATTCATTGCAAAGTCAAATCAACATTGTGGAAGTCGGTGAAGCTGCCGATGCATTTCAGCCATCGCAGAACCATCGAAACTTGTTTACTTTTGTCATGATCCTTGTCGAAGAGCATCTTGACTGCACCTAAAACTGTCACCGCACTCTTTAAGGTAGAGTAGTTTCCTTTTCAGCCTTTTACATGCATCCCTCTCCCTTACAGAAAAAAAGTTACAAAAGGGAAGGTGAGGATGTGAGCTGATGCAGTAATTTTTGTGATTTATTGCAAAGCGATTAACACGTAAGTGTATGTGTGCGTGTCTGTTCTTGTCCATCTGTGCTACGCTGTGTTTTTCAATGTGTAAAAATCTACAGTATGTTTTCACTTCTTATCTTGTTGCTTTTCTTAGCGATGAGATACTGTAGCGTACACACACACACATATATCCACACCTTTCCTTTCTTATCATCCGACACACCTCCACCCCCCTATTATCCCTCCCCTCCCTCCCCCTACATGTGCTACATGCCGGGGTGTGTGTGGGGTTATGAAAACAGTTAGGCTTAATAATTGATGTACTGCATTTCAATCAATTTCACCACAGTGTTAGGCTAATTAAGGTTAGCTCCATCCTCCCAGGGGCTGTGTGTGTGTGTGTGTGGTGGGTGTGTGTGTGTGTGTGTGTGTGTGTGTGTGTGTGTGTGTGTGTGAGTGTGTGTGTGTGAAAGAGAGAGTGTGTGTGAGACGCTATGTGTGTGTTTTCCTGCTCCTGAGGGCTCCACGCTCCATTTTATATCTCAGAATACATGGGAATTCTCTATTTCAAGAACAAGAGATGAGACTCACTCTCTCTCTGTCTCTCTGTCTCTTGCTCTTCCCCTCTCTCCCTCATTCTCCCTCTTGCTCTCTCGCTCTGTTCCTCTCCCCTCTCTCTCCCCAGGCAGGATCCTAAATGCAATTAACACAGCCGCTTTACTGCCTGCTAATTATTAACACACACACGCATGCACACATCCACCACACATACACACACATACAGTACACACACAGAGCGGAAATTATTATTTTATGCTGGACTAATTTAAAGTTCATTGACGATTGTTTTAATTAATTAAATAAGAAAAGTACACACTTTAAAAAACGTCAGGCTGCCAGGCGGGCACTGCAGGCGTTTGCATATGAAGGTAATAATTATCCCCTGTGTGTGTGTGTGTGTGTGGTGGCTCACCTACAACATCGTTTTTGTGTGTGTATCTGTGTCTGCGTGCATAGTTCACCCAGCCATACAACCTTAAGGTGTGTGTAAATGTGAGTCTGTGTGTGTTAATGAGTCTTTAAACCCTCTCTGCCAGTATTTAACATTAAGAGGAATAACTAAAGAGTCCAATTAAGAAGCAGCGACTGCTTTATATGCAGCAAATTTGTTAGTCACGGGTGGGCCATGCTTCCCAGAGGAGGCCGGACCTCACATACCTACCGTAGATCAGTTTAATTTGTTATTAGGTAAATGCCAAGTACAAATAGTTAATCATTCATTCATTTATGCGCCTCATATCTTTTATTGAAGATTTGTTGATTCACTATCTATTTATTCCAATCATATTTTCATATTCTATTTGTCTGTTATTTTCTATCTTTCTACTTAAGACCTTTTGATAGAGGCACACTTTGTCCTCCTAGGGGAGTATCAGATAGTGTTGTTCAGCACTGCTCTGATTGGCCTTTTTCACAGACATTTAGACATAGCCACAGTAGGAAAAGAACAGGGGTAAATAATAAACTTGATGATGGCTCAATGCCATTAAGCTGCTTGAGTTTAAGGATCCTGGTACTCCTGGCCATTGTTAATGTTATCAGTAACACTTTTCCTACTGTGTCAAGTCAAAATGTCTGCTGTGAGAAAAGAAGAGGGAGAAAGGTCTATAGGCTTTTCTCACAGCAGACATTTTGGCATATCATAGCAGGAAAAGCACGTGTTATTTATAACATTCAAAACGACTGCATTAGATTTAGGTGAGCTACTTCCAGGGTCCTGGTATTGTGCATGCTGGCTCACTGTCATGGCTTACTTGGACACTTAATGGAACTGAGCCATCGTTTAACGATATTTGTTTCACCTGTGCTTTTCCTGCTATGACAAGTCAAAATGTCTGCTGTGAAAAAGGTCTATGGAAACAGATTGATTTTTGATTATGCAGATCATTACCACCTGTGTGATCAGTGTGTATACTGTATGTTGCTTGTTCTGCCCTGTAGTGTTTACAATGCCTTTATAAAGATATTTGTGAGAATGTAACATTGCAATATTAAATTTATCAGGAGCTTGCAGAACAGTGTGCAGAGCCTGACTTCCAACTGCCGGCTACATGGCCACTCATAAGTTCAGTAGTGGCAGTATTACAAAGAATTAGAAACAATAAATACAAAAATCCCAGATATTGGAGTAGCCCATCATGCTCCACTAAGTGCTCATAGGTCCAAAAGTAAAATCAGCAAAGTGTTCATCACATGCAGAAGTTAAATAATTGTTAAATATTGGCAATAAAGCAACTTTATTACAGAAGTTGGTTTAGGTTTGTCAGCCAAGTCAACTGTAGTGTGGTCTTAGAGGCCTAAAATTTAAGGTCAGGCTACCAGCTTGATTATATAACCGCTTGATTTATATCAGGCTATGTGGGTAAACTCTGTTCTGCAAATAAAAAGTTTGCATGCTGTGATGATGTTTGTTCTAAGCTTATCGATCACCAGTGAGTGTCCAAGGGGGATATTTTCGCATTTTAGAATACTTTCCATGCAAATCTTTCAAAACATTAAGGTTGTACACATGACATTTGTTGTTTTAGCATGTGTTGAGTCTATAAAGACTATAAATGAAAGAATAAATAAAAGAGAATATTCCCCCCAAATTATTTTGTATGAGCTAAATTTTCCATGCTGTTATTCATTTAAGTACTGTGCTTAGGATACTGTCTGCTTGCAAAGTTAGAGTTGAACCTCGTACCTTTGATTTTTTTCCCTTTTCTAGACCCCCTTTGATTGCACATCATTCTGGACAACAGCATTAGTAACTACAATGTATGTGAAGTAGACATGGAGAAACACGGAACAAAGAGACGTACACAGAGGTAAGAAGACAGAGATGTAAGATGATTGGTTGTGTGCTGTGAAGAATTGATCTAGTGCTGTTTGAAGAGTGCACGGACGCCATGTGTGGCCTCAAGTAACTAGAGACCAGGTGTGTTTGTTTAATGATGTCAAAGGAATAAGAAAAAAGGAGAACCAAACAAAAGAGAACAGAAAGACTGTAATATAACTAAAAGATGAAAGAGAGCAAAGGAACAGTGGCACACCTCATATGAACATGTGTGTGCTTGCATGTGGTGGACTCAGGTGTTAAAGTACACTCCCATTACACTTAGAAGTTGTCAGACACAAGGCCGGAGACACAGAGCCACCGTCCTCCCACCTCCTGACCTCCTCTCTTCTGCTAATCTCATTTCATGCTTTCATTAGCTACTCCTTTTTTTATCTCCTTACCTCCCCTTGTTCCCTTTTGCAGTCCACTTCTTCTATTCAATATATTCACTATAAATAATGAAAATAAATTCTGCAGTAGTTTGGTGATTCAGTAGTTTAGCTAATTTTTTATCAGAGTGAGATGGAATTTATGGGAATAACAATCCAACTGATTGTAAAGCACCATCACTATTATCTTATTCCTGTAGATAGATGGATATATACAGTATATTTGTGTCAATATGTCAATTTATTATGTCAATCATGTCCACTGTAGCTACAAAGGAGTTTGGTGACAGAAAAAATGCTGACATTTAAATCTCACAAGCTCAGTTTTCACAAATTCTCTACTGATTTCTATGGATACTTTATAGGAGAAAATGTGATGTTTCTAGAACAGCTGCCATGTTTTTCCGTTCTGTCTCATATCATTACACCTCTCAGTTAAACTGATGCCTATGTGAGAACTTCTTGAGGGCAGATCCAATTGCCTGCAAAGTAATTTTGGTCTATGCTAACTGATGCATTTTTTTCTTAAGTTTTGACAAATCACAATATTGAAGTGTTAAGTTTACTCAACGTTCATATGGGGAGAAATCTGCAGGTGTAGGAAACAGGCAGAAAAAGAGCAGAATGTGTCACAAACATGTTTAGTGTGTCTGTGTGTAGGGGCTGACTCTTGCTTTTACTTTTCACCCTGCTACCACTTGTGCTTCACATGAACACATAACACCTGAATGTAACAAGTTCAGAGCTCTTCTGTGGGGACTGTTGAGAGGCATTCTGGGAAATGTAGGAAATCACTAAACACTATCAGTCTGTTCATGCTTTTCTCACTACGGCCTTAATTCTCTTACTGTTAATCAATCTTATTCAGATATTTGGGTAAGTAGACGAAGACAGACAACACTACAGCTCTGACACAGGTACCTTTAGCAATGGTTTAAAACAAAAAACCACGATGCAGACATTACTGCTAAAGCCAAGGGTCACTGTCCTGATGATAAAACAAGCCATGGAAGGATATTACACATCCCATTGCTGTGCTTCTATTGCATGTAAAGATGTGATTGTTGACAGAAACAGCTTTAATGCAATTTAAGGTTGATGGTAATAACTTTAACTAGTCTTACTGCATTTAAATTATATCATATTGAAATTGTGATGGGTAAAATTATACACTTTAATAAAACCTCACTGTCCAATATTCAAAATATACCTAGAAAATGTTAGATTGTACCCAGCCCACTGATGAAAGAATGACATATGGTAACCGTAATCACTTATAGACATGACATTTATTCATACATATTTTTAATAGATTTCTTCTTTCTTTTAATTCAGGAAATGTATTTGCCAGTACCTCATTTACATTTCCAAATTTGTAAAAAATTTGCATGAGCATACACAGCAGGCTTCTGTCTTCCTTTATCTCTTTCGTTTTAATTCCTCTCTTTGTTACTCTCCCTATTTCTGTTTCTTGTTTCTCCCTCCATCTGTTTTTAATATTTCCCTCTCATCAGCTCTCCATTTCACCTTGCCCTTTATGGAAACAACTATATTTCCCATTAATTCACCTCTTATTTCCTCATTTTGGCTCTCACTAAACACAGAGGCGCTGCAGCAGGGCAGCAGGAAGACATGGGGTCCGGGGGTGGGGGTAAGACCTCAGGCCTGAGGGCACAGAGCCATATTGTGAGGTTTTTTGTTCCTCTGTTATTCTCCTCTATTCTGACCACCTTTCGTGTGTGTGTGTGTGTGTGTTCGAATGAATGCATGAATATGTGAAAGTGTCACATATGGGGGTGTATTTGTGCACATGCTTGTGTGCATTTGTGTGAATGAATGAATGTGTGTGTGTGTGTGAATGGAGGCCCCTGGCCAGGCCATACGTTATTGATGCTCCCGCCTCGGGGTACGTCGGGGGAAATGGATGTGTGCGTGTGTGTGGGAGTGTGCTTGTGTATGTTTGTGTGTGCGTACAGGGGGTCACGTTGTGTCGTCAAACGGCGGCTGGTGAAAGATGGCCAGCGCTGATATGATCAGTCATCTGTTGATCAAGATGTACTGCTGCCGCCTCGTCGCAGTTTCTCTCTTTGAATTTCACTGTTAACTCACTCTCTTTCACTTCTCTCTCTCTCTCTCTTTCTCTGTCTTTGTCTCCCTCCTTGTGTCTCTTTTCATTTGTCTTTGAATTTCACTCTTGATTTCTTTTTTTGTCAGCATCTTTTCATTTTTACTGGACCTAACTGAAATCTGCATTTTTTTTGAAGCTGTAATAAAGAAAGAAATAATGTTTAAATAAGGAAATAGTAGAACAAAAATAATAGAAAACGCAGAAGAAACAAGCGAATGAAACACAACATGAAAGATACTTTTAATAATAGTAAAAAGAAGAGGGAGAAAAGTACAGTTAAAAATAGTAAAAGAACAACAGAAATCTATCTAATATGGTTTTCTTTTTTTGTCTTTTTTTTCTCACACACTCTCACGCCTCTGCAGTTTCTCTTGTGTCTGTTATCACCATGTTATATATTTTCCATCTCCTTATGTACTCTTTCTTTCTTTCTTACTCTCAACATCTCAGTATTTCTTGCACAATGCTTTCTCTCTATCTTCACTCTCCCTCGTATCTTTGTTTTTTGATCCCTCTGTCACTCACTGTAACACAGTCTGGGTATTGTCTCATGTGTCTGATGTGACTTTGTGGTTTGACAGTATTGATGTCCACGTGTGTCTGTGTGTCTTTATACTGCATTTTTTTCCCTCTTACGGCGCTCAATATTGTTCTCCTCTGTCGTCTCTCTCCTCTCGTGCCTCTGTCTCTTTCTCCCTAGTCTTTCTCTTCCTTTCATTAAAGTGTCATATTACATGTACGTACACACACACACACACACACACACACACACACACACACGTGCACACACACGCACGCACGCACGCAGGCACACATGCACGCAAGCACGTACACACGCACGCACGCACGCACACAGCCAGGAAACAGTAACACACTTACATACTCAGTAACTCAAGCAGATGTTCAAATGCACATACACATGGTCAAACATTGAGACACAAACACAAACTGTACAAGACACACACACACATTGCGGTAAGTAGGTAATGTGCTTTAGAAACAGTGGTTAACTGTAAAACACCAGTCTAAAGTGCTCTGCTCTGCGGTGAATAGCTAATGGGCTTCAGAGAGTTTGGTTTTTTAACCTTAAGGCGCTGTTGTTTTCTGTGGTTAAAAGATAATGGGGTTTTATTGTGTGGTTAAGATCTGTGTGTGTGTGTGTGTGTGTGTGTGTATGTGTGTGTGTGTGTGTGTGTGTGTGTGTGTGTGTGTGTGTATGTGTTACATGCTAAGAGATTAGTGCCAACAGTGATTTCATTTGAAATGCAGAAATTAAACATTCACATGCTCATAATGAGTTGCAAATAAATCAGTTCATAAAGTGGATTTGTAAAGCATCACATGGAATATAATACTGTGGTTTGATTGTTATGGGATTAAGCTTTTCACAAAAATTCTGATTTAGGAAAAACAAACAAGCACAGACTCAAAATCATCTAGGTCTGTTTGTGGTGTTTTGCAGTTTAAGGAGAATATATTTTGGCCACTCTGTGATGCAATACCTGCAAATAATAAGATTGTGACTTGTAAATAAGCCTCCTGTCTCGTATTTAAAGGAAGTACTTTGTATATAAATTATTAGTTCATCATTTGCATTTCATCTTTTGGAGGCAGCATGGTGGTTTAATGGTTAGCGCTGTCTCTGGTCCTGGCTTCTAACCCTGCTGCATGAGGCCTTTCTGTGCAGAGTTTGCTTCCCCTGAATGAGGGGTCACTCAGAGGTCATTTTTGCATTTGTAAAATGTGGAGCATTGCATTGTGGGATTGTTAGCAGAAAGTAGTGTACATGCCATGGACACTACTTTTTTCATCCCACACACTCGTCGTCTCCTTGGTATGGTCTGTAAATGGTCATGGCGAACATGCAGTCCACAGTAGGAAGGTGATGGTAAATAATAGGCAAATATCAGGAGTTTGGTACTTTGGCTCTTTCAGTTGCCCACACTTGTATGAGCTGTTTTAAACAGTTCAGTCAGTGTGTTTTAAATTTTCAAACTGATAAGTTTCCTGTCTCCTTTATATTGATACTGTCAGCACCTTTGGATTGAATCTGTGCTCATTTTCTCTTCCCAACTGAATTTGTACCTCAAAGGGCCATACAACTGAATGTAAAACTATAGTTAAAAGACTAATCTTGTTCGATTTTAATTCATTGCATTCAGTTTTAAAATGTTCTGAAAATGTAATTAAATTAATTCTGACTTTCTGCAAGTGTTTTTGTGCTTGTGTAACTGTTCTAGTATGTAGGTATACTTTATATTAAATGTATGGATATATAGTAGATACATGCTGTTATCAATGTGAATGCTCAGTTAGGTCAGGTCGAGGGTCAGGTGTGTACTTTGGCCCGACTTATACATAATGTAACAGCACTGACCACACTGATGTATTAGTGGACTAAATGACTGTATTAATGGTGCTCAATGCAGGGAGGGGAGGAGGCACTAAGAGGCCTGAAAAGTGCTTTAAATGAAGGTGTGGAACAGTGATTGACTATGATAGGGCGAGTGTGTATGTATGTCGGCATGAGTTTTTTGGATTTCTGTACTTGTGAGGGCCAAATGTCTTGCAAGATCAGGGAAACCATCACAAGTGAGGACACTTTTTAAAGATTCCCAAGTCTT